>MOOC01000190.1:0-99798 GCA_023376865.1 Colletotrichum filicis
GGGGGGGGGGAAGCTGCGAGTCGTCAACCGGTTTTGTGGGCAGTCATCCTTAGTAATTCTCTCGAGTGGATTGATCTTGTGGAGCGGATGACTGGTTTCTTTCGTTTTCAAGGTTGCCAATTCTCAAGGTCTCCCTGAGTCCCTCCCTTCCCTCTCGGCTCCGGATGCCATCACCTTGCGGCTTGCCTGACGGTTGGGGTATTGGGTAGAATATGTACCTACCATACTATGGAGTGCAGATGGTGCGATAACTTTTACAATTTACGTTCCAAGGTTTCTTACGGATAAGGTACGTTACAAAGTGGAAACCCGCCTTTTCCCAAGCCACTTGCCGCCCAATGCTCACTCTTACCCTCTCACTCTCTTGAGGTGCTCTCTTTCCTTTTTCCCCCTCCTCGCAGTACATACAGTCCCTGCAACCTTTGGTATCCTTGCAGATGGATCATGGAGCAGAGCGATGGAGGAGGCTAAGAAGCTTTTCCTCGTCTCACAATCTCTCATCCTGGGTGTGCCTGGGTCCGGGTGGGAGGAATCCATTGAATCCTCGCCCAACTTGGCCCGAAAAGGTCCAGAATCCGGGGTAAACCCGCCATGACCAAATGGCTGATTGGCTTGCAGGGCGCCGAGGATCGACGTTTCTATGTCATCGCCCACCGCCCATTATTGCGCCAGTCCGTACCGGCCACGGAGGGCCTAGGGTAGTGTCTACGCTACTGCAAGCCCGCCGCATTCCATTATTTTGCCAAGTACCTACTTATCCTATGTACCAAAAGTACTCCATACGCCGTGGGTACTTTCTTCTCGCAACTCCAAGCAAGCAGCTGCCAAGTATCGCCCGAGGTCTGCTTACCTGACACTGAACGGACTGGCGCGAACCCAACGCTTCCTCCGTCTCTCCTCCTCTTCTGCCTCCCGCCCTCGCAAAAGGTTCGCAGAAGGAAAAAAGAGAAAAGACCGGCTGAGTCTACGCAGTACTTCCAGACGTACGCAGTACGGAGTGACTGACAGGAATTCCAAACTTCCAACACATCAATGCGCACCGCCGAACCTGCGGAAGCTCCACCGCCGCAACATACCGTTTGATTTTCCCGCCTCTTTCAACTTCCCTCACGTCGTCCATCGACCACCGACCCGACCCGATACGCACATTATTGCCTTTTGCCTATCAAACCATACCTGCTAGTACACACCACACAACGGGTAGTTTTGAACCTAATTCAAATCCAGACGGTCAGAGCCTACGGGAAGGTTGTCACCACCTCCTGTCCTCCACGTCTTGTCATCCAAGGTATCCCGCATCACTTCAGTCCAACCAGTCCGGTCAGTCAACCAGTGACCATTGTCAGTCACCGCCACGGTGGATTCCCGCGGTACTGGAGACTCCAAAGGGCCCACGACCAATCTCGCTCTACCACTCCCACGAGCTCAGCCCGCCACGACCGCCCTGCCTCTGGTCTCCATCAATCCGCATCGTCACCCACTCAGATGCTCCATTGTACCAAGGGACCCCATAGTACCTACCAAAGTATCTTTTCGCCAGAACTACGAATCTCCTTCGCGGCTCGCCTTTGTCCTCGATCGGAAAACTCTGCAACGGCTGCCGTAGGCGGTGGGAACGCAACCGCGACAACTGAAAGAGGACCACGAGTCCACCAGCCCACGCGACGGCCCCGTCAACGCAAACCATCCACAAGTTAACTGTCCAACCAGCCATTACCGAACCGACACCACACCTTAGACAAGCATTAGCCTGCAGAGGAGGCGCCCAGCATCACTTACGGTTTATCTCGCCTCGACGAAAGCTGTCGTTCTTTGCTCCAACTATCCCATCCCGTATTCTCGACTTTTCTATCTCGACTCTCTTTTCCTCCCCTTCTTCTCCCCCCCCGCCACACATTCAGAGCTTCTCCTGCTGGCCCTGTCTGTCTGTGTCCCTCGCTTACGGCCAGCAACCCACGTTACGTTTGCCTTGCCGGCTGTCTTCGCCTACACTGCCGCTAACCTCGCCAACGGCTTGTATGACGCTGCGCCGTCCTCGCCTGCCAATTACGCGCCGCGGCTTTGTCGGACATCACACACCACTCGAACTGCCGGTTACGAAGATATTCGCGCAAGCTTGCAGCTAGAAGGATTGGACGACTGCTACCCGACGCTCAAACTCATAACTTTCCTACTCCAGCCTTTTGGGTTCCGCCCGATTCATTAGGACTTGCACTCTGCACTGACGAATTCCCCCGACCCCGAATTCTTTTTCTCCAAAAACGCCTCGAATCCGCCAGAACAAAGCTTTAGAACCCCTCCGCTTTTCTGATCTCACCCCGCGAACAGTCGCACCACTACCGACCCTATCCATCCGAGGTTTTTCGATATCGAGCGGAATTGCGCGCCAACACCAACTCATTCGACTGCGTCCATGTGTCAGAGCCCAAAGTCATGGCATGGTTGTCATCGGTGTCTAGTTAACCACCCTACACCCCTTGCCAAACCTCCGTGGTGGTGAATCTCCCTCGCGCTCCCCAGGTTGGTCGCCACTTCTCGCCGAGCATGTCATCTGCCGATGCCGCAGATGATAGCGTCCCGGATCGCGGTCCGGCAGTCTTTGCCGTGACAGCCGCAACATTCGTCCTAGCGAGTGTCATGGTTGCTGCCCGTCTGTTCTGCCGGCGATGGATTGTCCGAAATGTCAGCTGGGACGACAAGATTATGTTCTTTGCCTGGATGATTGCCTTTGGATTGTCCTTCACCATTTGTTTTGGTACACGAAAAGGCTTGGGTCGCTACGACGACGATATACCCTCGGGCCACTGGAATTCTTTACGAGCGTGCGAATATGTTTTTTCAATACTCTATGTGAGTACTGCCGTTCTGCTGAGACACCGGCTTAGGTGCAATACTTACACAATTGCAGAATCCCGCCCTGATGGCGACCAAGACCAGTATTCTGATCTTCTACCTCCGCCTCTCCAAAAATACGAAAAAGGTGCTTCGGTTTGCATCTTGGGTGACTCTGGGCATTGTCAACCTAGCAGGGGCTGTATTAACCCTCATCAACATCTTCCAATGTCGGCCGGTTCAGGCCGCATGGGAAATATGGCGGGACACTTCACAATGCATCCCCCTGTTGACGGAATTCATCTGTTCTGCTCCCATCAACATCGTAACCGATTTAGCTATCCTAGCCTTGCCGATCCCCGTTCTCACGGGTATGCGATTGCCACCGAGGCAAAAGATTATTCTCGTACTCACCTTCACTATCGGTATCTTCGTCACTATTGTGGACGTCGTCCGAATCTACTACCTACGACAAGCCGTCAGCTCGGTCCCCACCGGCGGCGTGTCTAGCGATCCGAGTTCTCACTTTGGCGGCACACCCGACTTTGCTTGGAACTCGTCTCTGTCATTTATGTGGTCTGCCGTAGAGGTTAACGTGGGAATGGCTTGCGCGTGTATCCCTACTCTCAAGCCATTGATTATTAAGATTCTGCCTGCCATGATCATCGACCCGGATGGAACGAGATCGAGCACGCAGACCGAAAAAGACGCCTTAGACAGCCCTAGAAATCGCACCGGCAGCGACGGCCTTGTATCACCGACAAGTCCGAATTACCGTGGCTCAGTCAACATCCAAGAGCCCCCCGTAACACATCGAGCCAGTCGGGATATGAGCGCAGCGGCGAACGCGGATGTGAACGATATGACAGCACTCGAGTTCTTGACAACACCAGATATGACGTTGGCCGAATATGAGGCCACTGGGGCGGGCAGGGTCGGCGGCGCTGCTAACCGAGCCTCTATCGCAACGAGCAGAGAAAACACCATTTACTTTGGCTTCGTCAACATGAAACGCCCCAAGAGCATGGTCAAGTGTGACGCTCAAGAATCACTCCGATACTGCCTGGTGGTCACAATCCTATTTGTGATGTGGGGCATTTCCTACGGTCTGCTAAACACCCTCAACAACGTCATCTCTGGTGTGTCAGGCATGACCGTTGCTCAAACTTTAGGCCTCACAACCGCCTACTTTGGCGGTGGTTACTTCTTTGGACCCTTGTTGGTGGGAGAGTGGATTCTTAGGCGAGACGAACATCATCGAAGAAACCGCAAGAACAATAAACGCGACGCGGAGAGTGTTGGTGGCTTCAAGGTTACTTTCATTGTCGGGCTTTGCTTCTACGGTGTAGGAACCATCATTTTCTGGCCATCCGCTGTTACCAAGTCCTGGGGGGGTTTCCTGCTCAGCAACTTCGTGGTCGGCTTTGGCTTGTCTGTCCTCGAGACAGGAGCCAACGCATTCTTGATTCTCTGCGGGCCGCCAGAGTACGGAGAGACACGACTACTTCTCGCTCAAGGTGTACAAGGCGTGGGCTCCGTTCTGAGCGGTCTTATGGCCCAAAGAGTATTCTTCACCAAGATCACCAACCAGGGTGGCTCAGACTCTGTGACGTTGCTGAACGTACAATGGACGTACCTCGCCATCACATTGCTTTGCGTCGCCCTAGGCCTCTTCTTCTACTACATGCCGCTCCCAGAGCTGAATGATAACGAGCTGCAAGAATCGGCAGACCGGCTTCCAGTCAATCCTCAGAAGCGTAGCATCGGCGGTTTGCAATTGCGCACATGGAGTTTGATCCTGGCAGTCCTCGGTCAGTGGACCTATGTCGCTTGCCAAGAGAGCAACAATATTTTCTTTCGCGCACTCACAATAGCCATCCTCCCGAATCAGGAAGACGGCGGTGTTGCGGCTACGAATGCCGACACAAACCCAGGCGAGAACAGTGACAAGCCTCCAGGGCTCACAATAGGTGTTACAGATTATCATCTTATTGCGCACAGTGTCTTCGCCATTTCGCGATTCATTGTTGCGTACCTCACATATCTTTCGGTGCGCAATCCGCGCATGCCGAAACCGAGAACGTGGCTGGCCATCAGCGTCGGTCTCTCCACCTTGTTCGCCCTTCTCACAGTCGTCTTGCAGCCGTCGGATCCGAACCTCCTCATGGTTGTCGTCATACTCTTCTACTTCGCCGAAGGACCTGTTTGGCCCCTCATCTTCGCTATCGGCCTTCGCGGTCAAGGCAGGCGTACTAAGCGTGCTGCCGCCTTCATCACCATGGGTGGCTCTGGCGCAGCATTCTTCCCATACATCGTCTACGCCGTCATCAACAGCGGCGTGTCAGTGCAACTTTCTTTCGTCATCATCGTTGCCCTGTTTGTCCTTACGGGCTTCTACCCCATATGGCTTGCCTTTGTGCGCGACGCCAAGACGATGACAGACCCTGCACACTCCTACATATCCCCCGAGGAGCGTGTTTCCGGACAGGACGAAATCGATATCAATAGCCAGATCAGGAGGCGCAGGCGAACGCTTTCCACGATTGCAGCCAAGAGCAAGCGAGGCAGTATTTTCAGCAAGATATCTCCCTTTGGGAAGACCAATGGCGAGAGCGTCACGCCACCATTAGTAGAGCATTCCGAAGAAATGAATGGCTCTAGTAAAGGATCTGAGGGGAGCAACGATACCCATCAATCTCAGACAGTATGAGCGAGCGACATGTTTTGATTATTTGTGCGACAACAGGCCTACGGGCCTTTCATATTAATTGCTATATACCCAATGATAATGACGTTCAATGAATAAAAGTTATGATTAACACTCCACTCGCTCGTCTGTACGAACTTACATATCGCCATTGTGAACGTCATGACATTGGAGAATGCTGTCCACAGCCGCACTCAATGTTTCTCAAGTCCAGCAGCTATCTTTTCAAAGACTTCTATTCCTTCCCTTCCTAATGCCGTCCCGACGGCAACAGCATACGCACCGACGCTCTTCATCCGCCTAAATGCATCAGCGTCCGAGACGCCACCGACACCAATGACCTTGATGTGCAACAACTCTGGCTCTCGCGCGACCAACTCTGCAATGGTCTTCACGTTCCCCAGCGCCAGCGGGTGCAAAGGCGCCCCCGCCATCCCACCGAGTCCAGACCCCGGAAGTCGCGGGTTGTGGTCGCCGCCCTCGAGCAAGAGACACGAGCCGAGCGTGTTTACGGCGGTGATGAAGCTGATCTTGCAGGGCACCTTGAGCATAGCTTTCGGGGTGACGACGGTGGAGTCCTCGCGCAGCGCGGCGATCAGCTCGGCGTAGTGCGCCAGGTGTGTGTACGGCGGCGTCTTGAGGCCGATGGGGATGAGGGGGTCCCGGGGGAGTGCCGCGAGGTAGGCGAGTAGCTGGGCGCGGTCCGAGGCTGGCGGGGCGGCGGTGGCGATGTTGGGGCAGGAGAGGTTTATTTCCATTGCGAGCGGGTGGGTTGTTTTGGAGGAGAAGGAGGCTATGAGGGCGTAGGATTGTGCTATTTCTGAGGGGGTGCCTGTGACGGAGATGATGATGAGTTTGCGGTGGTGGTGACCATGGTGGCCGTGGCCTTCTGGAAGTTGGCTGATGAAGTCGAGGTAGGTTTGGAGGGGTAACGGGGAGTAGCCCAGGTTATTCAGGGACGCGACGTCCGCGGGGCCAAGTTGGGAACGGGGCGCTTCCGGGGTGGAGGAGTTTGGCGCCGCGGAGGGTTTTGCGGTGGAGGGGTCGAAGAAGGCGTATTGGTGGCTTGCGTCGTTGTGGGCGAAGCCTGCGAGGAGGGAGGTTCGTGTCGTGAGGGCGCCTGTGTGGGGGCACGCGTGGAGTTGGCGGAGGTCGTCGAGGGTTGTGCACCATGGGTTTGCTGAGTTTAGGAGCGGTGGGGAGATTTTGAGTTCTGGGGGAGGGGGGGATTGCATTTTGGGTTCTGATGATGTGCTATGGTGAGGTTGATAGGTGTCTTGGGCGAGGGTAGAGGACTGTGGTGTGAGAGGAGAGTTGCGAAGAGGTATGAATCGCTGATGTTGGTGAGACTGGAGGAGGTTTGGTGGTTTAGGTGGGAAAAGTTATAAGATGTATGGGGAGTTGGTGTGAGTGAGAGTGAGAGTGAGAGAAGGACGTCGTGAGGATCAGATATCGCGCCGCGCAGAGGGAGTCGGGCGCGGGGCGGGGTTGTGATAAGATAAGATTTCCGGGCAAGTCCGAAGACGCGGCGGGGTGAGGGTGGGGCGGGGCGGCCGAGTCGTCCGACTACAGTTGCTCGGACCCCGCTCGATGTCTTGTAGAGGATTATTAAAGACGTTCGTGAGCATGTAGGACGTAATTTGTCCAAGTGCCAAGTTTGTTTGGAGAAGAGTATCTCAGAGTACTTGAAAAGAGAAGAAGGGCAGTGTTCGGCAGCCTAGGCTTGGAGAGCGATTTCTGATGAACGAGAAGGGGTTAATGATGGGTAGGTAGATATAGGTTGCCGCTCAGAGAGCTTCGTGCTTAACAAGAGAGTCGGGAATCATGATATAACCGACCGTGATGACCGTAGACGGGGCTGTAAGATCCACTTACATTGTTAATGGGAACCTGGACATGGTCTGGGTAGCAATGACAGTGTGGATTGCTTTCCACCAGACGCGTGGTCCGTTGAATACATGGTCGTATAGTACGCTGCCTAGTTACATCAACACTCATTGCAAGTTCCAAAAAAGTCTAAGGCTATGAGGAACGGGGCCGTAAGGCTGTCGTGTCCACAGTCATCGTTGTGGGCGTCAGTCGGCGTACAAGGCTCCGGTCTGGTCTTTCACGACGTCCGTTTGCGCTCTACACGGCAGTAGAAACTGATGTACCTCGACCGTACCAGGTGAATCCGCCTGGCTGCTATCTCGTTCTTCTTTTGTTTTCGAGTCAAGTTTTCTGCCTCGAGTTCCGTGCTGCTGCTACGGCTTGACAGAAACCTGACAAAGATCTGTTTTCCCGCAAACTTTTGAGGGAAAGCGGTTCGAAAGCACGGACTGAGCCGCACAACTTACATGCTGACATGAGTTGTAGAAGATATCCTCAAGGAACTCTGTTTGGATATCTACCTGTAATGTCAATATCGTTGGGGACACACTTCTTGCGAGCAACCTCGCCGAGGCGGTCCGCCCGCCACCTCTTTGGTTTTACTGTCAAGATCAATAGCCATAGGGTGGCCTTCCTTTGACTGAAGCAGGTTCAGTTTGCGGAACACATTAGCTGAAGTCTAAGCTATTGTTCCAGAGAGATCTCTTCAGCAGGATCTATCAACGAGTAGAGTGCTCGAGTACTATACTCGGCGGCATGAACACACACACACACACACACACACCCTTCCAAGCTCCTTAGTAGTCGGCGGAAATTCAAACTTATATAAGAGATGACGGTCATTCCAGAAATGGGCTTCTTCTGTTTGGCACGGGCATCTGTGCGGTTCCAGTTGACTCTCGCACGGGGTAGATAAGTCTCCGAAGGCCACTTCGGAAAGTATAATGACGGTAACTGTTAGGATTCTCCAGTATCCTAGCGATTATGCCTTTCGGTTCAATGGGTTCTTTGGTTAGGTCTTCCGTAGCCTTTGAGTATCCAAATGTGATGGACCTCCTAGCGGACACGGATGGGGGAATCAAGCATATGGTATTAGATGGTTGAATGATATGTCAATCTTCGAACACGGAACGACGATCGGATACTCTTCTTCATAGACCTTGGAAGAACATGCTCAAGTAAGCAAACCACTGGGAAATCGCTACGTCGAGTGATATAGCTTCCTAGAAAAGAAGAATCAATTCTGCGGCGTTGAAGCGCGTATTATACTACTACTGGTAAACGGGGTCAATATTTCCATTGAAAATAACCGTCATATCGACCGGCATCTCCTCAAGGAGGTCGCCGGACGTGTATCAACTTTCAATTCGCGAATAGGAACAAGGCTACCATACTGTCTGCTTCAATCAAGTGACCGCCCATCATACAATTTGGTCATAATCGAAGCAATAGCTCAATGTTTTCTCGGACCTAGCGTTCATCAACAGCTCGACATGCCTTCCGGATCAAGAAGATGACTGTGACTCCTCAGGGTGTGCAGATTACATATGCAATAAATCCTACCGTGACAGACATCATGGTAGCAGCTGATCCGCAGAATTTGTCTTACTTAGGTCACGAAGCCAGTAGAGATTGAAGCTGAGAGAGGCCTAGAAACCCACCCGCAGCGCTCTTGCTGTGGTATCACGATAATCGTGGACCGTGCAGGATTTCCGGGGCTTCGTATAGACTTAATTTCTGCTCAGCCAATGCTAGAACGGGAATCAGTTGAATCGATATGTGTGCAGCACATCTCCTGTTTACGAGACAGTATCATTCGGCACGAGCTGAGAATAGAATTTCTATTCACGACCTCGAATCTTCGTCCATAGCTTCAAATCACCTGGTCACTTTAGAGAGGTCAAGAATATTGAAGTTGAGCGAGCTACGTGATAGGACGACTATAGGAATACAAGCACTCTACTGTATCTCAGAGTGAGATGAGAGGCAATGTGATCAGGAACCCACGGCATCGCGATTCTTCTTACCGACTGATCTAGAAGCGCACTTTACAATGTGAGAGCGAGGAGGCGTGGAGAAGGCTGTGGCGGCATTCTTGATGTTCTTGATGCCCGTAGGAAAATCTATATAATCAGGGCGACTCCCCTATATCGTCTTTTACTCAACTTCGAAAGTTGGTTCGACGACTTTCGCTTCCAAGGTCCCTAACGCGGCGGAAAATTTAGTGAGGGCCCAACTCTTGAGGCATCGAAAGGCATACAACAAATCCTCTCCATACAGGCGCCTAATCGGCGTCTTCCCTCTCCTTCTGCTTCTGCTATATTCCGGTAGTGATATTACTCTGCAACAAGAAGGGCCTGGGGGAAAGCTCCCTTTCCAAAGATCATTCTTGACGTGGCTGGTCATTCGCCTAGGCGAAACCCCAGAAACAACCAACTCAAGCTTGCTCTCGACGCGTAGCCGCTACAGTCCGATCCTCCACAGTTCACAGAGTCAGTTGCCCCCGAAGGTTGTTGTTGACATTCACTCTCCCTACCTATACGTCTTTAAATACTTTCTATCGAGAGGTCGGCCGACGACACCCAAGAAACCGATGATCGAAAAGGCATTCGTTGCGATCCGTCTCTTTGCCGATTCGTCTCCTTGCGAATTCAACCTTCTGACGTCGCGAGGTGACACTATTAATGTGAACAGAGCTCCTGGAGGAGGGGAGAGGGAACAAAAGTGACATTTGGGTATGTTGACTACCTACAATGTTGAAGCAGCGTCTGTTGATATCGCCTCGACCCGGAACGCTTGCTCTTTTATCGCCATGACAGGCCAGCAGGCCAAGAGTTTGACAGCGTCAGTGGCTCGAATTGTCTCCTTTCCTCACAATACTCTTTCTCTTCATTGCTCTTCTTCTGTATTCGACATCAAGTATCCCATAATGTTTCTATCCCTGCCGCTCTTGTAGCCTCTTCTCGCTCTTGTTCTGGGGTGAGTTTGGGCCTCTGATGGTTGTACCACTCTTACTGGCAATTGTGGAGGCTCATGTAACATCATCACCTCTCTTCGTCTCATTGAATCTTTGGTCACGCTGGAGTCACCGCCAACGGACTCTACCAGCCGCAACTCTTTGGCAAGACGGCCTGGCCGATTTTCAACGTGCTGGGTGGGATCAATAGAGCTCAAAACCAATGTGATAGCCTTACGGCCGTCCGCGATATGTTGGGGATTCGAGAATCATCTGCCACGGAGCGCATGACAAACTCACTCTTCACATAGCCCCGGCCGGCAGTGTTCCTTATCACGGTAACCAGATGAAGCTCTAGCATGCTCCTTCTAGCCTCCTCTTCTCAGCTAGTTCAACATTTCAAGACAAGAACTCCATCTGATCGCTGCGCAAGTCATCGACGTGATTCCCAATGAGCTAAACGGTATTTCCATCCCGGAAAGGAAATACACAGAGGTAGGTGCAATAAACCAACGCCCGCGGCACTCGAGGATTCCCATGATCCCCCGCGCCTCGGCATAGCCATCCCAGGCTTTCCCAAGAGTAGCAGACAGCCCAAAGAAACGACGGGGAAAAGCAAGCCGCCCCGTCGACAATAAAAAACTCTCACAAACAAGCTTACTCCAAGACATGGGACCGGCTAAACCGCCAAACCCTAACTAAACAGGTCGCCGTCCATTCCCAACAAGGTTCAAACGGGATGGGACTCCCGCGACTGGAGCTTCCAGCCAGCCCTCCAAAGGCATCAAGAAGCACAAGACGCCAAATGGCTCCTCAACCCCGGTAGTTGAGGGGGGGAAAAATTAACTACGAAAAATCCCGACTACAACAATCTAATTAACTCATCTCACCAAGCCGTGACAAGCCAAAAGCTTGTTCTGTCTCTAAACTACCACACACGCAGAGTTCAGAAGTCCAGACCAGGCACAGCCACCCATTGGCGGGGATACATTCCAAGATAGAGTTACGTGCGTAAAAAAGGCGCAAGAGCCGAACGTCGCCCATATCCCGGCGGCCCGGGAACAAAGAACTTTTGCTTCTTCTCGCGCGTAAAAAAAAAAGCTATCATTTTTTTCGGGTTATTATAGAGTGCAACTTTAATTTTCGCTGCTTCAGCCGGAGGTACCTATCCTACTTGATCAGCCACCCCGCGACGGCAGCGACCATGGCCAACCCATGGACAGGGGAATTGAAACTAAAGAAGAAGGATATCCTTCAGCCCGTGACCACCTCTCCAGTAGTCTATTCGGTAGTCAGCAGTGCCCGAGTTTTTCTTCGTCTCAAACAACTAAGCTCCGTTTGGAGACCTATTTGGAAACTTTTTGAGCATAGCCGTAAGGCTAGTAAAAGTCTTTGTGTAACCACAGCCTTGAACCTACCGCAGTATCGGCGGCGCCAGAGCCCGGGGTGAGATTTCCCGCCGTCGGTGAACTGGCTAAAGTAATGAGCATTCACTAAACTCTACGGACGAGAGTGAGGATGAACGAGCACACGGCCGATGAGGCTTTCCCCGACACGGGCAAGCGCCAGTCCAATGCTCTCCTGCGACAAGCGTCAATGCGGCGGTGAGAAAAGGACATCGTGCAACGATCTTGCAGATCGGACAGCGGTGGTGGATCAGCCGACAGAAGCATGGCCGCCGTGGTCCTTCACCACCGAAACCACTTTTAGAGAAAATGTGCTGGGCTGGCATCTGATCCAAACGAGGATGGTGTGATATCATCGCCTCACTTCTGCCATCCAGAGCCGATCTCAGGCCTCGAGATATCACCCGGCATCCTCATTGCTCGACTGTAACATGATAGGCTTCAACTAGTATCGGGTCTTGGACAAGAGCACCTATGACGCAATGGTTGTTCTTCGGCATTAAGGCAGAAGCTCCAGGCTGTGTTCGAGTCATGCCACAAAACGGATAGAGAACGGTCTCTCGGTTGGAAGTGGGTTGCCAGACGGTTCTCAACAAGTAGACGAATACTGCGTAAGGCCCATGACAGAAGTATCCGTATGTCGTCACAACCAACCGCAGAAACGGCCTGTTTGTTGCGCTCGTAGAGCTTCCGCGGGACGCGACTAGGTATTGGGTTTGCTCGCCTGTCTTTCCGTACACTTCAGATCGAGCACTGTCTACAGATATGCATGGTTGTACGAGTTGATCGGGTAGGTAGTTCTGGCCGGGATTTGTCGGTGTTTGAATTCAAGAGCGTAATCTGGTAATGACGTGCAACCAGGTAGAACGGAGAGTTAGTCGCCGGTGGGGTCACTGGGGTGAAGATGCACCTGCGAAAGTTATTTCCGGAAGACCCCTGACTGTCGGTGCCAGGGAGCCTAGGACTGTTGGTAATGAAACGTGGGGACTTCTGAGTAGAGCAGCAAAATCTTCGACACATCTGTGAGTGTCTACTGAGTACTGCGTATGTAGGTATTCAGCTTCCACCCGGTTGACCTAGTTTTAAGTTGTGCCACCGGGCGGGTTGAGCATTGACCAGTGGGAACGATCCCCCACCCCGAGCGGATTTGGTGATCTTGTCTGGGGATAGGCCCGCCAACGAGAAAGTGGACAAGACTATGCAAGAATGGAGACGGTGATCTGCGTTTCGAAGGTGATTGTAGGTAAGGCCATGAACAGAAGCGCCTCCAAACGGTTGAGACTTTGCACCATGTCCTAGTAATGAGTCGTGACTGGAACTCTCGGGCGTTCCAGAACCCTTGCTTCTCGACCATTTTTGCTCCTTAGGAATCAGGCTAGGTTGCCTGCGTGATGGCATTTTCTTTGCTTGTAAGTGAGTGTACATGCTGGGCTGAATAGAATTAAGATATCGAGTCAAGTCGTATGGCGCGTAGCAACTGGTGTGCTTAATGATCCACAGAGATGCGATATGTCCAAGGTTCTCTTAGTCCCAGAAAACTGGGTTGACGTGCTTTGACAGTTTCGTTAATTGTGTCCACGCAAATGTCTGAAGCTGTCCATTGGCTGGTGCCTTGACCCCAAACGTGTTCTATTAGGCTGAGGAGTCCAGAGCATCAGCCTTCTTGGTCCTCAGCTGGGTTACATCATGGACTGAAAGCCCTACAAAAGTTCAGGTATACGTGAGCAGTAACTTGGGACGAACAAGGCCATCCCGGGAGCGCTTCGGGGCGGTAGGCTTTCGTGGTCTTAGGCCTCGTGGGTATCAGTCTGTGAGGGGCCGGTGTAGTAGGATCGCTCGATGTATCTGATGTCCGGTCTCTTCTTGTCTGGGATGAGAGTTCATTACGTCTTTTGCGAGCTGTAGCCTTCGTAGTCTTAGAAAGAGTGATACCGTCCAAAGAAAGCCTGTTTGACCGAGCCGTGTATGTAAATGTTTGCTGGCGGAGCACTGTGCAGCAATCGGGCCCGTCTCATCTAAACAATGGCGTGTTTCTCGCATCTGGAGCGGCCAGTGTGGCGTCGAGAGCGTCCGTGGCCACCTGGCAAGGGAAGCTACATGATTATCGAACTGCACCCTTCATTGAGGTATTGGTCTGACTGATCAGTCTCAATATCAGGCGGGATGCCAGGCGTAGTTTTACGACCTGCGTCTTGCAGTCTTGCAGATGGCTAGCACACGCGCTCGCAGCCCACAATTCGGCAAAGTTGTCTCAGATGTGTGAGGACACGGAGAAAGACCGAATTCGTCGTATGGCTATCCGTTATTGTACAATATAAAGCGCGTCGCTCGGGAGGGCAGAGGCAGCTGGCACATGGACGGGTACCGGCTGCAGAGGGTGCAAGACAAGTGGTTGTTCTAGCGATTCTCGAAGGCAGCTGTGCATCGTTGTGACATGAATAGCGGTCGAGCTAAGGCAAGCTGGTCTCAGAGTCCATGCGACCGTGCGGTATTGCGCCCGGCTGGCCGCTTGGTCTCACATTCATCAGACGATGCTGGGATTCCCGGCGGAAGGTTGAGACTGTAGGTACGACACGGGCGAGTCGCAAGTGAGCGAAGCATACTTGTTGCGCCGTGTTCGTGTGCGTGTATCGGTATTTGTAGCCAATGGGGGGAGAGTACTTGAAGATTCGGGCAGATTGTCTCGACTCCAGGCCGACCGAGAGGCAGATGATGTTTGACGCGAATATCCGTACTTTTGTCTTGTACGGATTGGTGATGGTTGTGTGCAAGTCCAGGCAGGTTGACTTGTGTAAGAGGAGAGAACCTCACCCTTGATGACAGAGTACCCTGCGGATAGATGTAAGGTAAGGTATTGTGCACAGTGTGTCGAGATGATGAGTCGTGAAGGTACCTTGATCCACGCAGTCTTCCTTTCGCTGATTTGCTGCATCGTCTCCGTTCCGTCTGTTTTGGGTCTGCCATGGCACGTACCTGTCTGTACTGAGGTGGAGCGACAAGCCGAGTGGGTCTCTGGGAGCATGGGTACCTGTGCACGGTGCAGGCGCTAGGAAATGACAGATAAACCAGTCAAGAAGCTCCAATGCGACCCACCTGATTAAAGTGGATCCATGTCGCTCTCCCTTGAATGGCTGGCAAGACCGCAAAGCGCAGTATGGGCAGGCGCGACGAGTGCCTCTTAACCACGACGACCGTTTGAAGCTACCTTACCTTCGCACTTTGGTGAAGCCATTGACAGTCCGGCCAGATTCTTCGCATCACCTGCTGTGCTACTCCTGCTGTGCCCACCTATCATAGGCGGGCTACGTGGGAGCACCAAGTCATGAATGAAGCGTAAGTGTCCATGACTGATTCGGGTGGTCCATAGTAGCTACGTTACACCTAATGACTGTACGGAGTAGTGTACTGAAGTGATCCGTACAAGCTCACGACGCTGTGTTCGTAGATATCCCGGTATCCCGTGCGCTGCGAGACAGGAGGGACGTTGGCCCGCGCAATGGTTCGAGTCCCCACATACCCGAAAATGAGGACGCGACACTGCAACTGCGACTTCACGTCAAGGTGGTTGAAGGCTGTCCTTGGACACTGTTTAACTCCATCGTTTTGCATTACTAGAGGATTGCCGCAGTACATATAGACGCTACCCTACCCTCGAATTCCGTACTATTTAACCTTAACCCTTTTCTTACCTATCCTTTCCTCTATTCTACCCTCTCCCTTATTAAGGGATCGCTAGAATTATAATTTTAATAGCTTATTAATAAGCTAGTATTATTATTTAAAAATAAATAACTTATTTTTATATATAAGCGCCGGGAGTTTTATTATTATAGAAATAGTAATAAATATACTAAAGTACTTAAGAAAGCTTTTTAATAAACTTTTAATACTATTTAAAATAATTATCCTCGAGCTATAAGAAGAAGCTAAAGTACTATATTAATACGGCCCTATTTATCTTATTAATACTAATAATACCCTTTTTAGTATAAGATATATTAATAATACTCTATAGCTACGTTACTATACTTTGTAAATTATACTTAATATTAGCAAGGTTTTTAGCGTTATTTACTAAGTCTTTTATTAAAATCGTTATTATAAAGTTAGTTTAGTTATTAATATCTTAATAAGTATTTTAACTTAATTTAGAGGCTTTTATAACTTTTTAAAAAAGGCTTTTAAAGGACTTATAATTAAACTTTTTACTTATTATAAACGAAGCTAATATAATTAAAACTATAATAATTAAAGCTATAGTAATTAAAGTTATAGTACTACTTACGGACCTCGATAATAAGTAGTTAATAATATAATTATTTTTTTTTTATAATAAGTTTAAAAAAGTATTTTAATTTAAATACTAAGTAAGTATTATATTATTTTATTAAAACTATATTCTTATACTTGTGATTTAGAAAGAATTAACTTTCTTTGATAATAAGGTACTTAGGCTGTCCTTGGATCCCGACTCCCGACCGGCGACAAGCCTTTGTGGGTGGAAAGGGGACAGGGACCTGGATGGGAGTGGAAACTTCCATTGAAAGAGAAGTGGCCAGTGCGGTCCAGTGGGCTCGCTTAGTACTGGACCAGGGATCTGGGCCACAAGGCTCCCTGTCTTGCCTTCTTGATCGGGGCTAGATCCGAGTACGTACTTGTTGCTTTCCGTTAGGGGCGGCAACCAGGATGGACAGGCCTTTCCCCTCCTCTCTTGCCTGCACATGGTACGGAGTACTGCGTAGTTACCGGTATCACGATCTCACATTATACCTACCGTCTTGTTGAAGACAAAAAGTCTATGATATACGTACAATAGTTGCCTCTGTCTTTGCGTTGCATGAGATGGAAGCAGACACGGCGGGACGGGTTCTTCCCAAACCCCGGTGGGGACGATCCTCAAGGTCTTAGGTCTTTAGTCATCAAGGGACAGACAGGCAAATCGGCGCTCGTTCCTTCCTTGGCCCGTCATCCAATCTCCTCCAAAGGGCACCAAAGCTGCCCTCGTGCGTTTTGACTCAGCCGTCAGACCCAGATCACTGGGTGTCGTCCGTCGGTACTGCACCGTTTTCCCACGGTTTTGGGCCTTTGGCGCGCCTCCGACCCAGCATCTGCACGCTTTTCAATCCTTCCAGCCCCCCCCCCCCCCCTCATTTTCTTTTTTTCAAACCGCGTCCACGTTACCGGGTGCTTTGTACGAATACTTACTACGCGCACTCAATTATATATCCGTTCGAAACCCTCCGACTCGCAAAGTGCAAGCCATACTCCGTACCGTCACTGGAAATCTTCGCAAACGGCTGACAATCTTAAGGCTCAAATGGAAAATAGATTGACTTCCCGAGTCCCGTTTCTTCCTCTCGGCCCTAGAACCATCACCAGGAATCCTCCGGTTTCAACTCCCGCATTACTCTGACCCACCCGGCCCGGATCTCACCGGTTGCTTGACTTTCGGTTGCCTGTGTATGCGTACGAAGTACTCCATAGCGTACGCAGTATCCCTAGTACCCCTTCCGACCAGCAAGCAAGGACAGGCTTGGAACACACATACCACAGCACACCTCACACAACGAACCAGGCAACGGTCGCCGATCAAGTCTCTACTTGTCATCCTCGCTGACCCTCCCGGACGCTGGCTGTCCCTGCAGAAAAGAGACAGGGCCCATAGAGAGCCCCCAAACCAAGAATTAAGATCCCCATCTAGCTCCCTCGACCCCTAGAATTTCTTCGGTCGAATCCCTTCAACAAGTCTAGCTCTTGTCGGCCTTCACCAGAGCTGACGCGCTTTCCATTGCCTCGCCTCACTTTCAGGCCATTGGCATTCCTAGGTATTTCGTCGCTCCTAACATTCAGAACAACATCTTTCGGCTTGCCCATCTTGACCCTTCTCCGCCTCCGCCCCTTTCTTACCCAACTGGAGCTATCCGTACGGATAGGTACCCGAACGCACCTTCGCCTCATACTCAACATCACCTCACTCTCAACATCGAAATTTCAGTTCAGCTCAACAACCACCAAGCAAACCCTCCCGAAACGCTGTAGCTACGCTCACTCGTCCCCCCTTATCCTCTTCTCCGGCTGTCACAGCATCAGTCCCAGGGTGGTGCCGCCAGCCAACCTCTAGCTTCGCCTTTGTGCAACCATTCTCCTTGTCCCTCCACTGTCTCCAGAGAAACTTGGCCGCGCTAGCTCGCTAGTAGTGCCGGCCATACGGTACGGATACTGCTAGGCCAGATACTGGCTACCGGTGCTGGCTCTGGTACAGGGACGGGTTCCATACCGCATCTTTTGCAACCCAAGGAAAGGACCATATGTGTATTGCGCCCGCCCACGCGCCGTACGCCTCGTCCTGCAACTCTCTTCGACTCCGTTTACATCCAAATTCATCGTCCCCTTCGAGCCCAGTCACCACAGCTACACTACTTTAGCTAGCATCCTCTGTGACGCTACGCCAAAACAACCAGTCTCCTCCGTCTTCCTCGTCCTCCTGCCCTCTAGCCATCCCTCAGTTGGAAACCGTCTCTCCTAATCTAGATCAACTTCTCTTCTCCCATTCCACGTCCCCTACCGCTCATTCATCCTCACTCGTCCTCCTGTCTCTACCAGCAGAGAGACGCACTCTGCTTTCTATCGTGGCATATTCTGCTCGTTACGAACATCTCTAAACAACGAAAATCGGATATACGACACACATACCCAAACACATGGCAGCATTCCCTCTTGGTCAACGTCCCAGCCACGCTCAATTTTCCTGCACGCTCTCAGAGTTGGACCAACGTCATTCTTGCTGCTAGCACTCACTACCAAGTATCGGGAGTAATCACTCCAGGGCCTTTTGTGGCCGCCACGGCGCCTCTTCGCCCAGTCCCTAGCGCCGTTGCGGATGCCTTCATAATAGCAGCCCGCCCTCCCCAGAGCAAGCTTCAGCCCTTGCTGTGCTCTCGTCAACACATACCTAGGGCAAACCCATCTGTCGCCAGCCTCCGCTCAAACGTGAGGAAGGATGTTTGACCACTTTGCATTAGGAACCCAGATCCGCTCAGGTGCGAACGGTTCTAGCGAGGAGCCATCTCTCTCTCCTAAACAACGCTCACGAGAATTACCGAACCCGACTAAAGGACTCTTGTCCCCCCCGGCATCATCTCCGGCTCTTCTTGATACACTACCACTTCCACCACAACCCGTGGACAACCTTGCCCGCGAGCTCAGCAAACAGACTCTGATTCCAGAATTTCGACAACGAAATCCGCTGGTGACGTCGGCGATAGACTCCTCGTCACTGGTCACCGATTTATCGATGGCCGATCTAGAGGTGGACGACGATTGCGATATGAACTTTGCTACAGACGATATCAAGGAGCACCAGCCAGTAGCCGATTGGAAGAGAGCTCGGCGTCAGCGTTACAGCCGCTTTGTCAACAATCCAACCAATGCCCGCGCCATAGAGGCACGTATCAAGGACATGGTCTCGGGAGAGTTGCAGTGCAACGTTCGTCCATCTGCAGCAATGTCTTCTTTGCCAGCAGCTGTTCCTGTATATCCTCATCTTCCCAACATTGATGCCGACGGCTATCCCGAGATCGATCCAGCCTTGACACAACCCGAAGTGGACGAGGGCTTTTGCGATCAAGACGAGGAATATGCTCTCATGCAGAAAGCATTAGCTGCCGACAGAGAAAGGCTGTTAGGAAAGTCGGGGGGCATGCGGAATTACGGATCTTTACGATTCAGAGGATCGGCAGAGACGGCGCTCCGTTGCCAGAACGTTGTCAGACAACGACCAAGGATGCGACGAAGAAAAGGACCGGGACCAACCATCGATCCTCGACCAAGCTGAATCGTCCTGGCAATTGCACAGTCCACTTCGCATCTGTCGAGCCTCTCTTATTATTTCGGTTTCATTGTACGAGCGTCTAAAGAACATTTCAGCGATATACCCATGGGAAAAGGACTAGGTTTTGGCTAGGGCAACGGCGTTTACTTGGATGGATTTGAACTGCGACATAACCATGCCCTGGAAGTTCAATTGGGAACCACTGCCTCTGGAGGTCCAGGGGTGAGACGGCGTTTTGATCGTGTCAGGCAAGACACGGAGACTTTTGCCTTTATTTTTCTTCCATCATGCGGTGAGCCACTCGATGGTCGAATGTCCGCTTCTTCGGCATTGATGTTCGGGATCGGAGGCATTTTTCGGCTTTCAACCACCTTGACGGCCCGAGGTCATCACCGAGTCATCAGTTGCGCAAGCTCCGGTTCTTTGGCTGGGTGTTTGTCTGCCCATAGCCTTCGAAGGTGCAGACGTGGCGTCAATACTTACAGCCTTTGTCAGGCAGGGTTTTGCCTCTATGCATCATTCTCTAGGTCGCTGATGAGAGGAGACTATTGAAGAAGTCTAGACAACTTTCGAATTCAACAAACGAGACCTCCCACTTTGGGATGTGTCGCATTCTTATCTGCTGACGTTTTCACTTTGAATCGCAGTGATGACTAAGATTGTGATGATACAGGATAGCGATGTTTTCAGTGTTACCGTTCTTGCGGGTGGTTGGGAAACGTGTGCAATAGACAACGGCTGCTCAGCGAGCAAGCTGTCCCGATAGGTTGGGAAGCTATTGTGGTCAAAGTAGGATTTCAAGGGAGTCTCCATTCATGCATGCGGCACAATGCACCGCGATCTTCGTTTAGAACCGGTGACGTCCACCGTCACTGCCCCCCTCTTGATTTCATCACACCTTTTTCTACCCCTCTTCAGATAAGTATCATGAAGGGCCAGCCGTATGAACATTCCAGCTGTCTCCCGGCTAACACGCTCTCCACCTGCGCAAGTGCGTATGGCATGATCCGAAAGCTGGAGGGGTTGTAAGCGAAGGAACTCGCAGCTAATGAGGGTGAGATACCCCAATTAGACTTTCAGGTGGTCAGGTCAGCGTCGACGAGGAGACGTGCAGTAGTTCCATCTGGGGCAGCTGATCACCAATGACTGATGTCTTCCCCTTGATAGCTATGGGTAGCCTAGTTCACGAAGAGCTGGGACAGCTTAGCCGCGGACTGTGAAAGCTACTCGGAGTTGGAGCATGAGCCTGGATCGGTGGCCGGTCCGGCCGTCGAAGGCGTGATTCCTTGCAGTTTGGCACCGCCATCGCTCTTAGCCGACAACGCCCCTACTTTGCTTCTTGAAATATCTCCGTTCCATTGTTTGTCATCACTTCATCATCATCCTGGCATACCATGATCTATTTCCAAAAAGTGCCACAAGGTACAACGTCCCAGTGGAGGGTATAAAATCAAGATAAGCAAGACGAAGTCCAAATCTCGATGTAATCTTTTGCCTAGGAGGAGGACGTATGACCGGGGGTCCACGATGATAATTTTGCTTCGCCAGTGGCGTTTTTGAAGCAGACGAGCAGACGGCGTCCTGTATCAAGCCGCCAAGGCCATGCAAAATATCAATCAAGGTTACAGTCAGCTTAGTGTTCTGAAGTTTTGAAGCAAGCAGAATAATTTCCGAAGGATCAAACATGTGCCTGCAGTCTAGGGAATTGCAATATGTCTTTGTCTCCGATACCAGCCCTGGCACAGAGGGCGAGCAGATGGATTGTTTCTCCTCGAGGGTGGTTTCTCTTCTTGTTAAACGACGTTGCCTTGAAAGAAAACGATGATCGAGTTTCCTTTGATGTTGCTGTCTCTTTGCCCTACCAACCCCAGTTCTTGCAGGTACAGAGTGGGAGGTGCCTGTCTTGACTGGAATGCGGATATGCTGCTGGGTCACTAGACGACGTGGGTTGCATTCCTTTGGCCATTCAGGAACAGATGGCATCCCTCGCTGAAAGCACGGTGATCTCTGCGGTCCCCCAATTCCAATGGTGCTCGTCTCCGTGCTGCATCCATATCTCTTGCAATAGTTGCTGTGGCAGGATCAGAGACATGAGCTGGACGGTATTTGTTGACTCTCGTTCCCTCCACCCTATGTGGGTTTGCAACCATCGACGGTTTTCATTTCCGTACAAGAGTCCCATTCTTCGATGGTTATACCCCAGTTTCTCTATCATCTTTCTCTCACTCTTTTCTACACTCTTTTTTTTTCCACTTTCCGCAAACGAACATTGCAACATTCTCTATCTTGCCCTCTCCTTTGCTACGGGTCTTTCACCCACCATCCACCGTTTTGCATCATAATCTACGCAACAGATCTGATCCTCACTGCTGTCTCCAGTCCCCCGCTTCTGTTCCTGATCCTTGCCTTGGCTCTGGATCGTTTGCGGAACTGATTTCTAGTACAGAGACAGAGGCAGAGACACCCGCACAAGAGAGCATGACAGTGGCCGTCTCGCATTGGACGAGGAGCCCCGGCACGAGCGTCAGTCTCAGCTCGCACCCGACAGACTACAACGACATGGCCTACTCGGAAGTCCAGTTCTCAGTAGATTCAATGGACGAGGACAAAGACGGTAGCGGGGGCCAGTCTCACCTGCCCTGGGGAGAAGAGACAGAGGGAGCCGGCGGGGGAGGATCGGGCTCGGGTGCGGTCCACAGTGACAGCCTCCTCTTCGAGGACTTCGTCGACCTGGAGAGGCTTTCTTCGAAGACCACCGGGGGTGACGAGCTCCCTCCCTCTGCTGCCGTGCCCGACTCGTTCTTCTACAACATGCCACTCCCCTCTCATGGGTCCGCGTCGACGACAAGCGTATCGGACGATCTGGACGACATACTAAGTTGCCACACACATCCGCTCATGGAAACTAGGACTAGCGCCGCAGCAGGTCCCGCTGCCACATTAGTGCCATCATCAGCAGCCGCTAGAGGAGGGGCGGCGACTTCAGACGCGGTGGTACCGTCTGCTGTGGGCGTTCCGGGTATCCAGTCTTCATGGACGATCGACCGTGAAGATGAACAAAGGAAGGCTTCGACCTATCCGGACACAGCTCACGCTGGCGGGGCCGAGTCGATCTCTGACTCTGAGCTCCTGCGCCTGGAAGGCATATCGTTGAAAGCGTCGCCATCTCGCGCTCCATCTGTCGTCGTTTCCCATCCTCCCACTCCTCTTCTTCAAGCTTCGTCCGCTACCAGCAGCAACAGCAACCTCCACCTTGCCGGCAGCAGCAATCAGAACAATACTAGCAGCAACAGTCACGCCAACGGTGGTCGTAAGCCGAGCAACTTCTTCAAGGTTGTCGCATCGAAACTGCAGCAGAAAGCTGCCTCTGTCCGCCATAAACAACCCACCATGTCTACCGTCGCCATCGACAGCAGGGGTACCCTCTCCCCCAACGCCTCGCCTCGCAAGTTCAAGCTCCGTCCCGAGCATCTCCAGAACCTCGGTGGCCCTCACCCCGCAAGACTTCCCCTGTCCCCTCCCAACAGTGCCACTATTCCCCAGGACCTGCCTTCCGCATCATCAGCCGGCGGCAACCCCATGTCGTTTGGCTGTGGCTACGTCGAAGACCCCTTCTTCGATGCTGGTGTGGCCGTCAACCACGTCCCCGTATTCCGTCGTAGCGATCCTACCACGCCACTGGACACTCCCGTTCTGGATGACAAGGGCGGCATGTTCTATCACCACCAGCAGATGAGCTCCGGTAACGTTGCCAATACCAGCAAGGCTTCCTGGCCAATGGCCACAACAACTCCCCAGACCGACTCTCATGTCGCTTGGTCCAATGCCTATGCCACTACCGATGGCATCGACGACCAGTGGTGGGGTGGAAACAACATGGACTTGACATCCAACTCACAATATCAAGCACAGAACGCTCGCAACGCTACCTTCAACCTCGCCATGCACACACAACACAGTGAACTGCCATATGAATACAACAACATCGCCGCCGCCGGACAGGAAATGTCAGGACTCATGATTCACATGCCTCAACCCCGTACCACATCCTCGCCCATCGTCCACTACCAGCCCCAACAGCCACTTCACCACCAGCAACATCCCCAACAGATGACGGAGCGGCGGCCCCGCATGCCCCGTGCCCCCTCGGCCGGCGCCCGGCATATGTGCCTATCAACGCCGATGCGCAAGACGCGTAACCCGAGCCGCACACGTCAAGCCAGCCGCGACTCTTCAACGTCGCCCACACCTACGAATCGCTCCCGTCACAGCAGCGGCGGCTCGTTGTCCAGTATCGGTGGTGGCGGCGCAGCTCTCAGCGCCAGCGTTAAGAAGCGTCGGTCTTGGTCTCGTCGCGAAAGCATGCGCACTCCTTCCATCGGCAACTTGGGCGGTGCGTCCGAGGGGGTCGGCTTCGTCAACTTTACTCCCAGCGACAAGAATGTTCTCATGACCGGTGTGGCGCCCAGCGGAAGCTCCAAGACAAAGGCACGTCGGGAGAAGGAGGCGATGGAGAAGCGACGACGACTGAGCGAAGCAGCTATCAAGGCCGTCAAGGCCGCCGGCGGCGATGTGGACAAACTGGTTGAGGAAGGGTTCGTCTTCTGAGCAAAGCATTCTTCTTCCTTCCAATGTACAGCAGGTATACGCTTGGGGAGCGCTTGGGAGTTCATTTTTGGGTCAGGACATGCTTGGGTCCTAAGGGATATCAGGCGTTTTCAAGGGATCATCAATTGTCGGCGATTGATCCGTGAGGGTTTTCCTTCTCTGGATGGGTTTTGCTTCTTTCTCGCCTCTTTCAACTTTTGCTTTTTTTCATTTACACAACGGCATGGGGAGCGCGAGCTCCGACTGACGCCTGACCGGCTTATCCACGATAGCCGCTTTACTTTCTTACCATCACCAACAAGTACTTACTAGCTAATCTCCTTTTCCTTATGTTGGATCAACCCAAAATCACAGGCTGGAACCCAGGGTATGAGATATGGAGGGATAGGTTATCTTAGCAAAACAGATGAAACATCAAAATATCACACTATTCAAACAAACTGTGAAGTCCCCTTTGAGAGTGATACTATGCTTCAGACTTTCCCATGGCCCAACTTTCCCATCACGAATATCTACATCACTTATCCGAGACCAATGGCATCACACGAGTCATCCTTCTTTGGAAGAACAATAACAACAACATCAACATTATCTAATCAGTCAGCAAATAGCAGTCATTCTGCTACTACTCGGCGGTGCCTTGCGGTCGCTCCATGAGTGACGCCTCGCGCAGCCTCTCGCTAGATCCCAGTCCGCAGGGTCGGGGCAGCCTCTCGTGGTGAACTACGGCGCCGCTACGTGAGGCCGTCTCTCGACCAGCCGTTAGCCGATCTACGCTGGGCAGAGCGCCGCCCAGGTCAGGCCGCCAGAGCAGGAGGGGGTATCCTCCGTCCCTTCTCTTCCTTCCCCTGGGCCGAACCTCGCTCGTCACGTTCGGTGTCTGTGCGATCCCGCATCATCCGTGCCATCCCCATGACAGGCGAGCGGGCGGGCGTTATGGAGAAAAAGCAGGTACCCCCTTCCACCCCCCCCCCCCCCCCCCCCCGCCCCCCCGCCACCCCCCCCCCCCCCCCCGGGGGGGGGGGGGGGGGGGGGGGGGGGGGGAGCCGGCGCCCCCCTCCCCCCCCCCCCCCCCCCCTCCGGGAGCCAACACAGACCAGCTTCCGACGACGATGATGGGGAGGATGAGGAGGAGGGGGCCCAGAAGTGCACCTGACCAGGATGTAGCGAAAGAGGTCCAGGCCCAGGGAGACTTGATGGGATAATGACTTCCTACAGACAACGAGGACTACCTCACCTAGGAAAGGGTAAAGGCAATCACAACCCAAATGTGAGTGGAGCAAGGGGGTGTGGGCTGGCCTGTGTTAGTCCCTCCTCCCCGTTCCCTTTAAAGGTCCAAATCGCCGCAAACAGATAGCTCTTTTGCCCTCTTTCTCGTCCTCTTATCCCATCATGACTTGGCTTTCGCATCCACCTCAGCCAGACGCTCCCCGGATTCTCCGCTAAGCCTTACCTCTCGCACTCCTCGGTCTCCTCTATCACCCACCCACACTGACATTCGGAGACGCCTCCTCTGCTATCCTAGCAAGACCGTCGGGATTTGAAGTTGGGATCTCGGTGAAATCCACCCCCTCCTCTAACGGATGATCAAGAGGGAACGGCGTCTCCATACCGCCTCACTTCTCCTCGCCCAAGGAAGGAAAATCAAGAGACAGCCACAAGCTGACATGACAGTCTGACGGTATGCCTGCCCACGCGCCTACGAGCCCGACTCTTGAAGACTAGTGCAAGATCCCCGTTGCAGAATCTCGCAGCTCAACATGCAAACTACTGTCTACAGCTGTCTGTCTGCGGCGCCAAACCCGAAATCGAAAGGTGCCAGGAGCATGATGGCAACAGGGCGCAGTCTCGCGTATCAATGTCTCAGTGCATAGTCCACCCGCCTGGGCTTCGAGTCTCTCTATCCCGCTGCTCTCTCACAATCACGATCTCGCTTACTCGATCACACATTCGCAGAAGTTGCTTGAATCGGGAAAGTCTCGTTCCGTTCAGATCCCCCACCGTCTACATCGTACACCCTTTCCGGAAACGTTATTGCATCTTTACAATCCACGGCCGTACGCCGCAGCCGCGCTACGTCTCGACCCTGCAGACTCTCCTGGACCCCTTTCGCAACGTCCGTTGCCCGACTGAAAGCAGGTACTCACTACATCGCAAGCGAAACAAGATCTCTCATCTTCGTACGATGTTAACGATAGTCAACGTACCTGCATGGGTCTGGCCTTGTGTAGCCGCGACGCGGGACCACCAACGCATCTGCCCAGGCGCAGCCGCCCAGCAATGGGCTCCGTCTTCGACCGGAAGCAGCACCGGGACGAGCTCCGTCCCCTTGATACCACTCCCAACCGCCACAACAAGCGCAAGATCTCGACTACTTTGCCATGGCGAGCCTTGTCTCACTCGCTTCATCCGAGAGATCGAGAACCTTGCCCGGAGAGGCGCGCATCTCTACCCGCGCAGTCTAGAGCATCACGACACTTGTCAAGAGAATGCGCCCCTGCCCAGACGACTGAGTAAGGGCGCGAGACACTGGGCTGACAGAATTTGATATTCTACCTCAAAGGAGCCGCGCAATACAGAAGCCTCTGACCCTGTATGGCGGGCCACATTCTGTTGACAATGTCTTGGATCCTCGTTTCATTTCGGGCAAAGACCTGCGAATAAGTGACATCTTGTCGCCTCGTAGGCAATGTGCGCCCATGATATCGTCATTCATGTCAAAAATGGCATTCTATGAGGTAAGGTAGGAACAAACGACCATCAGTCCCCGCTTCAAGACCCTCAATTCGGTCGGCAAGCATCAAGATCCGAAATGATCACCGTTATTTGCGCTGTTCGTGCCGATGCTCTTGACTTCTCGCAGATGGTCAAACATGATCAGCATTCAACAAACATCATGGTTTCCCAACCGTCCACCAGCCATTGCATCGTGTTCGAAGCAGATTTTCTATATACGGAAAGAGAAAAGGCGTCTTACCGATGCTCTTGATTTGGTCAAGCGGCATCTTTCTCTCGTTATTTGGCCAATAACAATTTCTCCGGAGACATCTCTGTCATTGTCTACCAAACTAGCTGATGGAATTCTCCGTAGCCAACTCTAAAAAGCCGTACAGGAACTATGGGGACCTCTCTGCCACGTCCAAATCCGGACGAAAGCAGACTTTCTCGGTCGTCGTTTCCCGGTCAGTCCAGATGTATGTCTTACCCCGGGCCCCATCCGACCGCTGCTCACTTACATCTTTTGACTAGGTTCTGATATTCTGGGCAGGCAATATCTGGGGCCAGCCGCCAGCACGATACCTACTACTGTGGCTCATGGCAGCCTTGCTATGTTTGGCAGTTCTGCCGTGTCCGCCTCAGCCCCCGCCGTCATGACAGCTGGCATCTCGTCGACCAACGACATGACGAAGAGGTTAGCCTATAGGTTACTCCGTGCACTATCCCCTTTCTTCACTTTCAGCCCGACTGTGGCGGCCGCCATCTCACACGAGCCACAGTTTATTCTTCTCTCCATCTCTCGGGCTAATTATTCAAGCCTCATGTTGCCCAAGCGAGTGTGGGATCTCCAAGAGAATAGGCGCGGCGTAGCCGGAATCCCAGAAGACCGTTACCCTCCGACCAGATTGTCCGTGATATCCACACATCTCGGTCAGCCATCAAGAGTGTCCGGGGCTTCGGGGCGTACAACGCGTCTGCTATAGCTAGCTCGCGCGTCTATCTGCCTTGTTCTATCTCAGTCCTGTGGTCGAACGACAATGCAATCAACCAATAACAACGACGAGAAGTCCGAGGGCCCCCACGTCGCGCCTGGTGAACCGACTCCAGACCTCGTGGACGTTGGTGAAGAACCCAGCAGACTGGTGATCGTACCAACCAAGCGGCCGCCAGGGGAAAAGCCCTTCCAAATACCTGAAGCCACAGGAAAGCCGGCCAGATACCCCGAAGCCCTCGTGTTGACACCTTCAGTGGAATCCTCGCGATGTCTTCAGGCACTTCACTGCACGTCCAGAAGGGCCCGACTCTACATCGAGTTGAAGCCCTGCTCAGATGACTATCCTCCTCGTCTTCAAACCTAAGATGAAGCAGCTTGTAAAACGACAACCTAATTTTGGCCTGACGACGCCTCGATACCGTGATATCAAGCAGTAGACTGCGCCGCCGACCAACCTTGCCGTCACTCTTGGAACTACCGAGACGCGCCACACGTTGCCAGGCACAACCGTCACCTCAACTGCAGCCCAGCGGAAGCGAAAAAGCCCATCCCCAGAAAACGCCAACGCAGGTGTACCGCACCTGCATGTGCCGCTCTCCGGCTCCTGGCCCACCTGCCTTGGCCATTACCGCCCTGCATCTGAAGCCTCACGACGACCTCCACAGTTCGAGGCCGTGGTAAACCACCGCGCCACAAGCCTGGCCTTGGTCAGCCGGGCCTGTTGTTTCCGAGAGGGTGCGGAGCTCGAGCAGCCACAGTATGTCACGATGTTGCTTCCTATAGTCGGCCGCTCTACCTTTCGCTTCCGACTGGAGATGCCTTACGCCCTCATCTCCAGTAAACAAGCTTGGAGGCTTCCGACTCCTCAACGCCCTTTGACGAGCAAAAAGGAGCTCTGTCCACCAGCCTAGACCTACCTGGACATGGCTTCTTCCCATCTACGCACCCCTCCCAGCTGGACCACTCCCCTCCTCGCTTGCCGTTTCCACATTGGAAATAGCTCGACTGAATGCCGTCTACCCTTCTTGTCCTCTGTCGCGGCTCACGATGGCCAAGGGGTGTGATACGGGCCCAAGAGGACTGTTTCTTTCTCAACGTCGCGATGCCAAGACGCGTTGAAGGGGTCGGTTAGTCGGCCCATCTTGGCCTTGTGCTACCGACCCTATCGACGGTCAAACCTGGACATCGTCAACTCGAAATCCTTCCGACGTTACACAAACTTTGCGAAAACCGGTCTTCCGCTTCATCCCAACGTCCCACCCATCATCCGTTGGATTGCGTGTTTGAGCTCCCATGATCCCATTCTCGTTTCCCCTCTTCCAGCTCGTCAAGGTCTCGCCTGGCGGGCTGACCGATCGACAACAGCTGCCTCGTCCATCACAAATCGATGACCGTTATACAGACAAAGAAAAGGCAGTCGTCTCTTGGTCTCCGGATTTGTGTTAGCCTGGGACGGAGGGGCCTGTCTCACTGCACTCACAATGAATGATAGGCAACCTCCGTGACTTTGCTCCACCTTTTGCTTTGCCTTTTTCTCTTCTTGAGCCTGCCATCCTCTCATCCCCTCTACAGCGTCTCCCGTCCTGAATCCTATTCCTCATACTTGTTGCCTTTCTCCGTGTCGGCCTCTCTATTTCTCCACCACACCTAATCCACACCACCTTCACCGAGCCCACTCTCACCTCCCTCACCTTCCACGCTTTTCCCCTCCGAGCCCGGGGTGTGGATGACTGGATCTTCTCCTTCTCCTCCGGCCTCCTCCGGTACGGACGTATCATTCAGGTCCCGCCTGTCCATCCCACCCATCCATCCTGCTCCCTACACAAGAGGGTCCAGAACGGCCGTCGGTCAAACCTTACCTGCCGCGGGAAACGATATCCCTTTTCCAACTGATATCAAATCAAGACTGCCCCGGCTCGTCTTCCGGACCAGACGTTCTATCCCGTGTTGTCTCCCCCATCCCACCCACCCACCCATCATTCACTTCTTTGATGGGTTAGACAAGAACAGGTGAGCATCAACTAACTAACGTCCGAAACTTTTTGTGTTTAGCTGTCCATCTCGCGGTAGATCAGCCGGCCGAACCACCCACCCAAACGGCCGAATCTTTAACCACCCTTTGCCCGTTTGCCCAACTCTAAATTGGGGGAAACAAGAGAAAAAGAGAGCACTTTGATCGTCGGAGTTCTGTCCGTCTCTTGATCTACCGTCACACAAGAGCCGAGGGGAAGAGAGGACAAGACAACTCAACAAAGATGTCGACGGCGGTCACTTTGGGCTTCCTCGCCGTCGGCCAATCGTGGTTCTTCCCCTACCACCCCCTAGATATCAAGGCCTGCTCGTCCGTCAGTAAGTAAAGTTTTCATCAAGAAGAATTCGCCTGGAATCGGCCTAGACATTGCTTGTCTCCGAAAGGCTTGTGTAACAAAGGGATTCATTAGCTATTTTGTGAGGGTTTTTATCTGTTTTCCTTATCATGGGGTTCATCATATCCTTAAGAGAATCAAAACCTTCCAAGCTGAGTGTGACCTCGGCACGGATGGATTTGCTTTCCTCTTGCCATTGGAGCTGGCTTTTTTTTGTGAACCCCTTTCCCAATTCCTAGTCTGCCCAATCCCACTGCTGCTGTACTCGCTGGCGAGGTATCCTTTCTCCTGCCATCAGCAACTTATTTACAAAATCAAGAAAACCCAGTACGGCGCAGCAATCCTCCTGATTAGCGTGCCCGACGACCCCGTAAAAACAATAATCAACGCCGTGATCTCGGGACGCCGTCTTCAATGCCAGACACAAGTGTGTGGAACATAGAGATGAGAGAAGGAAAAAAGGAAGATACCATTCCGTCTATCCTGTGATGCATTGCGTCATAACCCAAGGTGAGGGCTCAAGTCTCCCTTCCCACACCTGGCCCATCATTACTGAGCTGGTGGGGTTTTGGGTTCCTGTCAAAATCCCTCATGTTTTCGTGTATCCGAGAAAATGTGCCCAAGATGATTGGGTGGACCAGGATGCCAACACATATACAGAAGAACCAGCAAGATTGCCTAGCGCTTTGTCCTTGAGACTGTGGTATCTCCCATCAAAACGGGCAAACATCATGTGAAGTCATATCTAGTGCTCATATCCGGCACCACGTTGCCAAGGGCTGTTCGATTGTTAGCTACTGTATTGCCAAGTGGCTCTTGTTCCTTTGATATCTTACCTGGCGTTGTTTTGGGAACGGTACTGCGCAGGGCTGGCATTGTTCTGGTTGCGGTACTGGTTGTGATTGTTGGCACCAAGCGTTGATGCAGAGCCGTTGTACGGGCTTGGGGTTCGAGTAGGCCCTTGTCCATAGGGGTTGCGGTTGTCTGCCGGGAAGAGAGGCATCGAAGGGTCCACTGGTGAGTGCGGCGCCTGGCCGTGCTGTTGACCTCCAGGACGCTGAGAGTGCTGAGAGGGCGCAGCTGACTGGGCAGTCGATGGCGGCAAAGCAACACCAGAGGGGTCCGCTCGGCGACGCATGGACTCAGAAGAGATGGAGTCATTGTCGTCATCGAGGTCGAGTCCCTTGTTGTAGTGGGCCTTGTCACCTCGGGCAGTCGCAGCCAGAGCGTCCAACTCAGTAGTGGTGTTGAGCTGGGTCTGGGACTTCATGAAGGAGGCTCGGTCATCGGCCATGAACTGGTAGCGAGCATCAGGGTTCTTGCGGAAGTAGATCAATGTGCTGCTGACAATAACAAGCAGCAGAAGGATCAGAGCGAAGGCCGCGTTGGCGATGAATAGAACCACACCGACGATACCGTTTACCAGAGCCGGGGCACCGAAAACGTCGGAGAAGATGAGCAGGAAAACGGCGTTGAGGAAGTTCATGACGCAGATGGCAATGTTGAACGAGTTGGTGCTCTTATCCATCCAAGGGCGCAAAACACTGGCAGCGATGAGCGCAGCAGCCTCAATAATGACGAAGGCAATGGCCTGAATGGTTCCGTTGCGTTGGGCAAAGGCGACGAACATTCCCTTGACAACAGTGTAGCCAAGCGTAGGGACGATGAAGTAGTATGCCGAAGCGCGGAACTGAACGTAGAGGAAACCCCACTTGTTAAGGGCCTGCGGGTCCGAGAAGAGGATGTAGGCCGGGTTGCGATGCATGGCCACGGAGCGACGCGCGATTCTGATAACCTTGAAGGAAGCCCATCCGAGGGTGAGAGCCATACCGAAGAGGAAGAAGACAGCGAGAACAACCTCAGCCGCGGAGTCAGCCTGGGTGAACTCCCAGAGGCAGAGAATCGTCATTTGGGGGAAACCAATCAACGTCATACGGAAGAGGATTCCCTTCAGGACAGTGAACCAGCCGTTGCGGAACTCGAGGAACTTCTCGCTCTTCATCCACTTCTGTCGGACAGCCAACTCGCAGAATCCCTTGAAGGCGGCGACGCCAAGAACGGTGAAGATGACGAAAACGCAGAAGAAGGACAAGCCAGTCATGAAGAGATTAGTCGATTCGATCTTGGCGCGGAAGGCAACTCTCTGGATACCGAACACGATGTAGCTGCCGGAGGAAAGCTGAATGTTGGCTCTCTTGGCGATGATGGAGGGAACGGAAGAAATGCCACGCTTGGCCATTCTGGCGGCAGAAAGGGCCCAATCCATGGAACGCTTCTCAACCTGGACAGAAGTGGTCGTCAAGGAGTTGAGGAGAGTGGAAGGAGTTCCACCAGTTGCCCGCTGGTACCATGTGAATATATCCTGCATGAACTGGACGCGGATGATACCCATAGACCAAACGAAGTCCTGAGTCCATGACTGGACAATAGGCGGCAGGTGAACACCGGTGAGACCAACAATAGCCTGAGACTGGAAGTAGCCGAAAAGCGATAGCGTGTTGGCGGCAACGTGGGCAGCGGTGTTGGTGTGACCGAGACCAGAAATAACGGCGGAAGAGATCAGTCCCAAGCCGGCGATGATGGCGGTAGCCCACTTGACACCAATCAAGTCGACAGTCTTTCCGTTGGAAATATCAGCCTCAACGCAAGCCACACTAGTGGAGGTGTCGGTCAAGTTGACGAAGACACGGACGGTAGCGTCGAGATCGGGAATGTTGTAGGCAATGCCCGGAATCTGGCCGACGGCATCCTCACCAACAGGCAAGTTGAAGTTCATGGTGATCTTTCCGGCAGTCATGGGGCACAGACCAGCGAGGTTGATGCTGCAGGGGTCAACAGTGCGCCTCAGGAACTCGTAACCGTAAGCCGAAATAGACACATCAAAGACAATGCTGCCCTGAACAGAGGAGACGGCGACAATGTTGATTGCGGCACTTCCATTGCCGGGGGTGAAGACAACGTTGAACAGACTGGCTGTGAAGCTGGAATCATCCTGGCAGGTGTTGAGAGAGTTTGACTGGAGCAACTGCTCAGCAGCAAGGACTGGCGTAGTGAGGTAGGTGGCCAGGGTGCCGAGCAGAAGCAACGGCTTAGCGAGTGACAACCTCATGGTGGGTGGTAGGTCGTCGAGATGGTCTGGGTTAGAGTAAGAGGTGATCCGCTTGACTGTGGTCCAGTATCGTCGTTGGTAGACGATGGAGCGCGGAAGATGCGGGGGGTCGAAAGCCGTCTAGGTCGAGAATATCATGGAGGTTGACGTCGTTCCAGACGGTATTGGCGACAGAAGACGATTCGGTAGAAGCAAAGGGATTGATGCGGTCGTCGATCGAGCTCGAGGCCTCTGCAGTTATTTCGCAAAGGTTGGCTTGTTTTCCGTGGCAGGGGAAAAGGTGCTAGCGAAGGTTATCTGCCGACGAATTGAGGGTTTGGCGCGCGGTGGTTGTTCCTGTCAATCCTCCTGTTCTGGCGAAGAAAACGAAGCGAGGGAATGGAGGAGTGCGTCCCTCTCGAAGGCGGCGACGGAAGAAGCGAAGGGAATATTCGTGTCGTCGTTGTCGTCGAATCAATCGGTAGTCGCAGGGCTAGGTGTCGACCTGAGGGAAAGGGTCGGGATTGGAGATGGGTGGGTTTGGTGGTTTTGTTGTTTGTTGCTAAAAGGAAATTGGGAAAGGAAGGGAGAGGGAAGGGAAGCAGATCGCCAAGCGGAGGGCTGGACGGGGAAGGAAGGAGTGATGAAAGGAGGCGCCGGTGGTGGTTGCTGGATGGCACTGTGGAGGGAGTGGCAGGTGCTTGCTGGCTGCAACCTTGGTTCCTTCCTTGGTGCGGCTTTCTCTGCTTGGGTTCGAGTGAGCGAAAGGCAAAAGCAGGACTGGACCCAAAACCAAGACGGGTGGAAGGTCGGATTCAGGGAAAACCGGGCAACAAGGGCCAGAATACGGGGGTGGAAGGATGATGGGTACGTAGTATAGGCAAAGGCCCAAGGGAGAGCGACGCTGTGCTGCGACAGGCGGACAGCAGGAATCCCGTGGATTGACTTGTGTCTGGTGTGTGGATGCGCCACTTTGTGGGTAGTAAAGGGGACAGGGGTAGAGGGGGGCCGTAGTACCGTACGGGGTTGCGAATGGGTGGTGTCGGCCCAGGCTGTCGTAATTTCAATCTTTGGAGCCGGGTGGTGCGTCGTCGAGGTGCGAATGTGGGATGTACCTTGGAGACACTTGGTTTTGGGCCCCCCTGTTTAAGTGGTGGAAGGGGAGAACGGGGGAACTTGGAAGGACTTTTACACTCCCAAGGAGACACGAGGGAAGGATGAAGGAGGGAAGAAGCGAACACGCGCCCAATGGGATGAAGAAGAGGTACTGCCTGCTGAGTCCTGCTTGACGAGGCTGGAAAAGGACGCAACCGGGGACATTGAGTATACCTTCTCTTACACATGTTTCACCAGCAAGTCAGAGGTTCTCTGACTGTACCTCCGCACCCAAAACTGGATTTAGCTCGTATCGATGCAACAGAGCTACTTGTCTCTGGCGCGTAAAGCCGTCAGGAACGGTCCAGACGAACACGCAGCCAGCGGGACACATGTACACACGAAGTCAACTGAAATGCTGTCTGTCACTGTTGGAATCAGCCAAGCAACACCACCAGAATCACGACTCACCACCACCACCACCACCACAAACACACCACAGGCTTGCTGTTGCTGCAGTGCCCAAGGATGTATTTTGGTCACTCATTACGAGGCAGAGCAAATTCCACACATACCAGATGCCGGAACACGATGCCAAATTCACGCAAACCAAACCAAACCAAACCATTCAAGCATCAACTTCAAGGTCCGAGAATAGCAGATCAACATCATTTCTAGACTCTCAGCCATGATTGACGAAACAGCACATGTGGACCAGATACAACTCGGCCTACTCGATGACCCCGCTGCTACGCCAATCCATATTCTCTATAACCTTCCGCTACACCAACAGCATCAGCATCGACAACACAGACCCGATCGTCGTTGGCGTTGTCATTCAACATCCTCGTCCAACTTGGCGGACTCCCGCAATCATAGCGTCATGCAAACCGACTGCCTTCCGCCATCCGAATATTCCACCTGCAGCTCTGCATGGCCAAGCCTCAAGCCTCAAGTCTACCAAGGTCATTCATCCAAATCCCCGTCCCATCTTTGCTCCCGTATCCCGTCTGCATTTCGATTCTTATTCTCTGTATCCATACGGATGCAGGTTCTTCAGCTTCTCAATCCAGCCCCCAGACACTGGCTGCAGACACGAATGCTGACAACTAATAAACTCCCATCGGCTTACATCGCCCCCGCCCGCCGCCGCGCTACACCGCGTACGAACATACGCACAGTCATCACCACAACCCGTTCCAGTCCAGGTCATCGTCATCGGCCTCCAGCCTCTCCTTTCTCGTAATGAATGCTGTCAACGGACTAGCCTACACAGTAAGCCTCAGATCACGCAGTCCCGGGCCTCCGAAAATTCCCAAGACTCTCCAAGACCACTTTACAATGCTTCCAAGACCTAAGCCTCCATGACAAGAAACCCAAACGGGCCCAAGTAGCTACTGCTGGCATGTTCCCTCGCCCGCTCTCATCTCAAGCACCTCCGCGACACGGGGTGTTTGGGTGTCGCCTAGCCTCAGACATCAGACAAGACCACCTCGAGAAACAGGAACACGGCACCACGACCAGAGGAAGAAGCGGCACGCACTAGACCGAGCCAAAGAAGAAGGCTAACCCACAGCTCATTTCCATTCCTCTGTTTCTCTCGTCGAGTTCAGTCTCTGTAGTCTGCACTGCCACGATCAACTCTCTCCAAAGGGCACGCGTACGTACGCATTACTCCAGCAGACCATGCCACGCCGGGGTATCTTGCCTGCTCACACCTGAAATGCCGGCTCCCGGGAGAGCGAGTGCGACCGAAGGCTTCGGTGGTGACCAGTCACTGGTGTCTACCCAGCCCGATGCCCACTGAACAGGCTCGACGTCACAAATCCATGCCCCCCGGCTTGCGTGGTTTCGTCCCAACGGGATAGAACCTGGCCGGGGTCATTTCTAAGGAAAAGGGAATCACGAGCCTGAGACGTCTAAAAATGGCCCAGCCGCCCCAGCGGCGGTTGGTAGGCTACCGTTGCGAGGCTGAACCGTCCAGCAGGCCGTGGACTCTTGGACATCGCCTATACGAAAATTGATGAGAGCACAAAAGACAAAATGGAAGGCTTTTCAGAACGCTTTCTCGAGGCTGCCGTCTGCCAGCCTTCACCCTGTAACACGTTCTGCAGCACCATGACTTTCCTCACACTGACAGCTCACCGCGGCACACCGAGCCGAGCGACCTAGACCATTATTCCGGCCCACGATGGAGACGGATGAGCGATGGACCAACAAGATTTCCAAGGCTAACGCTGATGATCGACGAGCATCCAATGTTTTGGGCTGATGAACCGCTGGTCCGTCGTTACAGACTTTCCAGTGAGTGAATATCCCAACTTTGCTCAGTAACAATTCCAGTTGCAGGTCCGGGCACGAGAGGCTGTGTTCGTTCACCTTGCCTTTTTACCTTATGTTGCTTATGCAGGGCTTCCCGCCGACAAGAAGCCAATTGCGACGCTGCCCGAACCTTGTCCTCATCCGTCTGGCTCCCTCCCTCGCACAGTCCTCGACTACTCTCACTCTCAAGAGTCTACGAGTCTTCATCCTCGTTGGTACCTCCCGAGACGCGGATCCTCCGTGCATCGCCACGATTGAGATTTCTCGCTTCGAGCGTGTTCCGGCTCGCTCTAGACGAGCGCACATCAAACGGCACTCAGAAACACACTATTTAACTCCATCGTTTTGCATTACTAGAGGATTGCCGCAGTATATATAGACGCTACTCTACCCTCGAATTCCGTACTATTTAACCTTAACCCTTTTTATAAGTCACCCATCTTTTCCTCTATTCTACCCTCTCCCTCGTTAAGGGATCGCTAGAATCGTAGTTTTAATAGCTTATTAATAAGTTAGTATTATTATTTAAAAATAAATAACTTATTTTTATATATAAGTACTAATATAATAGATTCGGGATACGACTAGCGATAGGACGCTAATAACTTAATAATTAGTATATAAATCGTATTATAAAAGAACTTTTTAAAAAATAAAGCCTATATAAAGGACTTTATAAGCTTTAGTTTTATAATATAACTATACTTATATTATAGCCCCGCTAGTTAAGTACTTATAGCCTAATTTTTTATAATTCTAAAGTTTTTATTTTTATAAAATAATTAGTATAAGTAATAATAAATTATAGAAACGAACGGAACGTTAATAAAGCGACGCTTAGTTATTAATAAAGAATTATTAATACTAACGAGTTATAACTATTTAAAGTTAATTATTTAACTTTATTTTATTTAAAAAAACGAGCTTATTATAAGGTAAGTCCTATTTAAACGCTAGCGTTTATAAAAAAGCTAAATAAAAAAAATAATTAGAGTAAATTACTTTTATAGGTTAGTTACTTTATTAATACTTTAAGGACCCTATTTATTATAAACGGGGCGTTTATTAGTAATTAATTATTAAACGTACGAGGTCTAAGTATATATAAAGGTATAAATAGTATTAAAATAGCTAGCTTAGTAAACCTTATAAGTTTAATAATAATTTATTTTTATAAAATAATAGAGATAATAATTAAAAACCGAAATTAAAAATAGTATTAATACGAGGAGCTTATTTAATAGCTTACTAAGTAATTAGTAACGTATTTAGGTTAATAAGAATACGAAAAGCCTCCTTTTTATAATTATAAACTAATTAAAAAAGAGTTTATAAGTATTTAAGTAGTAAACTAAATTATTACTATAGAAGTAAGTAATAATTTTTATATAAAAAGTACTATAGAATAGTATATTAAATAGGCCTTATTTAAGATATTCTTATTATTATAAACGTAATAGCGTAATTATAAAAAAAGCCTCTAGGATCCCCTTTTTTAGGGTAACTTTTTAATATCTATTTATTAATAATATATAGACCCCGAGATATAAAAACGGGAATATTATAGAGAGCTAAGAATAAAGAAGCTAAAAAAAAGTTAGACCCCTACTTAGTTCTTTACTAAATAATTAGTAATTTATTATAACTTAAGTATAAAAAATATAGAGAACTTAAAAATAGAGGTATATTAGTTTTTTTTTAAATTATTATTTTAGTTATAGGACGACTTAATTTATTATAAGGTTTTAATTAAAAAAGTATATAATATAACTTACGAAGTTAATAAATTATAGTTATTAAATTAATAAAAGAGTAGTAACTAATTATAAAAGGACGATAAGAAGAGGCTATATTTATTATTAAAATAATTACGTTAAATATCCCTTTTTTATAAAAAAAAAATAAGGAGAGCTCTAAGGGGCTAGGCTCTAAAAACTTACTAAGAATAATATTATAAAAGCTATATAATAAAAGTACTCATATTAAGTTATTATAAAAGCGTCGTAATAATAATATTAAATACTTTATATATAATAAGTTAGGCTATATATTTAGTAAGTATTAAAAAAATAAGTTAAGAAGTAGGGGTAATAATAAGCTAACGTACCCCCGATCGAAGCTAACGTTAATAACTATTTAATAGGTTATTACTAAGCTAAGAGTTATAGAAGTCGACTTTTTAAAAAATAAATAAGTATAAGTAATATATTTAATATACTTATATTAAGTATTAAAAGGGTATTAATAAGAATAACTATAAAGGGTAGAGTAATAGTTCTATAAGGGGTTATTAAAAAGCTAATAAAAGTTAATATAAATATATATTTTAAAATAAATATTATTAGTACTAAGCTTATAACCTACTTAGGGTTAACCCTAGTTATTACTATAGCCCCTTTATTAAGGGACTTTTAGAGTAAAGCTATAAGCTAAGGGAAGGCCTATTAGTTAATACTTTTCCTTATTAACTATTATAAGTAGCTAAGGAAGATTTAGTAACTATTTACCGTAGTTAATAAAGATAAAAAAATAGTAAACCTCTTATTATTATAGTTATTAATAAGCTAAGAGGGTATCTATATTAATACTATAATAAATATATAATTATACGAGCCTATTTTTATTACTAAACTAGAAATAATAGTTTATAATATTATTAAGAATTATAAAAAAGCTTACGTATTATATATTATTACTATAAGAAGTATTATAGAGATAATAAAGACTAAATTATAAGGGGGTTTATTATTAAAACTTTAATTAGAAATAGAGACGTTTAATAAATAGTTAGTAAAGGGACTATAGTTATATAATAAGGTAAAATACTTAATTAACTTAGTTCTAAGTACTAAACTATTATATAGCCCTATTTATTTATTAAACGAGAAATAACTTAATAAGCTTTATATATATATTATTAAGAACTTAGTAAACGGTTATATTATACCCTTAGTTAGTAAGGCTAGGGTACCGATCCTCTTTATATTAAAAAAGGATAATACGTTACGCTTTTATATAAATTACTACGGGCTAAATAAGGTAATTATAAAGAATTAATACTTACTACTACTTATTAATAAGCTCCTAAATAGGCTTTATAAAGTAAAATAAATTTTAAAAATAAATATTAGGGATACTTACTACCGTATTTAAATTAAAAAAAAAGACTAATAAAAAATAGCGTTTTAGAACTAATATAGCTATTTTAAATATACTATTATACCCTTTAGGCTAACGAACGTACCTGTAACGTTCTAAGTATATATTTACTAAATACTTACCGACTTATTAAATACTTATTATATAGTATATATAGATAATTTAATAATTTATTTAATAATAAGGGAGTAGTATATAGAGGATATTAAAAAAGTCCTCTAATATTTATAGTTATATAGGCTTTTTATTAAACTATCGAAGTGCTCGTTTTATTAAAAAAGGGTCGAATTCTTAGGTTATATTATTATATTAAAAGGAATCGAAATTAACTTATTATAAGTGCGAATAATTACTAATTAAAAAGCGCTAGAGTTTATTAGGGATATTTAAGTATTCTTAAGGTTTTATAACTTTTATTAAAAGTTTATTACTAAATACTTAAGTATTGTCGTACTAATAATAATATTATTAAAAATAAAAAAGGGGTAAATAAAAGATTTTTAATAAACTAAAGAAGTAAATAAGGCGTTTAATTAGTTAAAAGTTACTTTTATTTTAGTAACCGTACTTACGTATTAGAATTTATAATATATTATATAGGTAAAAACCGACGCTTTAGTTAAAACTATTATTATTAAATTACGAGGTAGAAAAGGGCCCTATTAGGTAGTTAGGTAAGGGTAGTAAGTAGGCAGCCTAGGCCCGTGCAAACGGACCCTTCTACCTACTTATACTTATAGAAGGATCGCGGGCTCTACTCACGAACTTCCCTTTTTATATATATATAATAGACCTATACTAACTTATTAACCTAGTTATAACTAAAAAGTCTAACCTATTTACGTATATATTAATACTAATTAGTAATTAAATTATATATATATTTTTATTATAAGTTAATAAGGATATAATTATAAAAAAAATAACCTCGACCTATTTCGCTAGCTATTCCGACTTATTAACTTAGTTCTATCTATTTAATTAATAATAAATAGCCTAGTTTATACTACTTTAACTTTCTTTTATTATTACTAACTAACGATTAGTTAATTAGTTAAAGGCTATTAAGAGCGCGCTCTATTATATATAATTTCTTTTATTAAGGCTACTATTATAAAAAGATTAACTACTTTATTATTATTATTAACCTTACCTCTATTATTAATATTATTTCTACTAGCCTTATTATAATTACTAACTTCCCTCTAATCGAGCTACTTATAAAAGAATTTATTTTAAATATATTATAACTAAGTATTACTTTAAATTAGTAATAAATAAGAGGAGATTAATTACTAAGAAATTAATTTAATAATTACTAACGTACTAGCGCTCGGTAATAATAAGACTTTTAAAATTATAAATACGTTAATAATAAAATATTCTTTATAAATAGCGAAATATTCTAAAATACTAAAGAAAAAAAAAGATTTTAATAATAATAGTAATAAGGATTTATTTTATATTATTAATAAATCTACCTCTTTTTAACCTAATAAAAACTCTAAAATTAAATTAGTAAAACGAGGTATAAAAAGTACTAAAAAAAATTACTAATTAGTATTATAAAAGGAAACTCGAGGTAGGTCGGAACGTTACTATATTAGCCTAATTAACTAAAGACTTAATATAAAGAGAGAAAAAATAGAATAATAAATAGAAGCTAGTAAGCTAGCCCTTTAGGCTTAGTAGTTTAACTCGTTACGTAACTATAAAAAGCTTAGCCTCGTAGCCTAAGGCTAAGCTACGGGGCCTATAGGGCCCTAATACTTATTATTATAATATTACCCCCCCCTCTATACTAAAGGGTACTATTTATAGTATTAAAAAATAAACCTTTAAATTACTTTTTAATTTAGTAAATCTATAGCTATAATTATTATTATTATATTATTATTATCCCGTAGTAATAGTAAGTTATTAATTATAATAGTTTTTATTTATAAGTTTAGGTTTTATAATAGGCCCTTAGTAATTAAGTATTAATAATAAAATACTTAGAGCGCCGCTAGTACGTATTAAAAGCTCTTTATATTATACTAAGTCGGATCCGTATTATACCCCTTTTAATTCGCTTAGTACTATAGCTTTTCCTTATATAAGTATAACTTAATAACTTTAGAAACCTCGTACTTTAGCTCGCTATTATTATTAGTAATTAGTAGTAATAGGTTTTAATTCTACTTAGGTAGTAAGTTATTAATAACCTTTTTTAGCTTATTTAAGTAAAAAACCGGGTATACTTAGCTACTTATTAGTAATTTTATAATTTATATACCCCCCTAGCTAGTATTAATAATAAGTTATAATCCGGCCTATAGCTATTATAACTTATTTATATTAGTAGACTTTTAGTACGAAGTATTAATAAAGACCCGATTTCCTAGCTTTAGGTCGTCTAGGTACTAATAATAGTTAGTATACTTTTTATATTATACTTAAGCAACTTTTATATTATCTCTAACGGTCTCTTAGGCCTCGTATATCCCTTAAGTTATATACTATGCGTTAGTATAGTTTAGCTTTTTTTTTATAAAGCTAAATTAACGGGTTCTTTTAAATTAGTTAAAAAAAGCCGTAGTTAATAGCCGAATTCTATTTTATATAATAATAGCTCCGTAGTCTCGCTAAGCTAAGTAATATAAGTAAAGTTAATTATAAATAGTATATTGCTCTAATTATCCTAGTACTAGTTAACTAGTAGTTTTAATTACTATAGGATATATTAGTTTAGTACCTCTATTTAGCTATTTTTTATAAATAGTCTATTATTAATAATTATAGCTTAACCCTATAGATTTTATGAAGCTCCCCCTAGAAGTTAAAAATAAATTAGGGGCCTCGGTTTAATATAATAATCTTTAATAAGCTAAAAATAAGTAGTACTTATTTATAAAATATTTAGCTTATATTTTTTATTATAATAGTTTTATAACAAAGAATAAATATTACCTTCTTATTTAAGTAGTTTATTATTACCTAAATATTATTAAATCCTTTTTAATTAGTAAGGATAGTTATAAAGTTTATAAAAATATATTACTATAGGTAATTAGGTATTAAGAGCGGTCTTAGCTCCCCCGGGGGCTTATTACGTAGTTTTTATAATTAGTAATAAGTATAATAGTTCTATATATATTAATAAGTATTTATTATTAGGCCCGGCTAGTAGTATTACTATTTAATTATTTTTATAACTTTATTATACCCTAAGTAAGCGAGGAGCTTTTACTTATAGACCTCGTAAATAATTATAATACAGAAGTTTTTTTCCTTAAGTACTACGAGCTTCTTATTTATTATTAATAATTTATTATTTTAAATAAACTAGTGCTCGTACCCCTCGGTAGTTAGTACTTATATTAGTATAAGGGATATTATAATAAGGTCTTTATTAAGTTTTAAAATCTTTTTTATTAATAAGTACTTTTAGAATTTATCTTCTAGTATAAGCGAGCTAATTATAAGCTATAGTTAACTAACGGCGGCGCTTAATAATACTCATAGCTCTATTATAATATTAAGAAATAGTAATTTTAATAATAAGAGGACTTAGGTCTTATTAGCCTCTTTTAGTATTTATTAAGTATAAATATCCTCTATTTTTTATAATAAGGCGTTAGTTAGTATATTCTTTTTCTCTAAGTAGTAGTAAATTTAAAAATTAAAATCCGTTAGTATACTAGTTTAGTAAGCTTATTATAAGTTAAGTAAGCGCTTAGTTATAAAAAATAATAATAACTAGTAGTTTATAATAATATTAAACTTATATTTATAGTTTACGAGCTCTATGTACTATTCTTTAAAGTATGATATTATTATTAGTATTTTTTTATTATAAATAGCGTAGTTAAGCTCTATACTACTTATAGTTTTTAAATAAAAAGTTATTAAATATTATAACTTATTATCCTCTTATTATTATAGTAATATTTTAGTATATACTAAGTTAGAAACGTTAGTTTTTAGCTATATTAGTAGCTCTAGCCTAAAGTAATAGAGGATAAGTACTAACGTTAGTACTAGCTTTATAGCTTTAAAAACCGTCTTATAATTAATATTAAAATTAAAAAAAACTCCCTTACTTATTAGCCTTATAAGGGGCCTAGCTAAGTAGCTATAATCCTTTATAAACTTCTTATAAAAGTTATAGAACTTAAGGAAAGACTAAATACCCTTAAGTAATATAAGTAGTTTTTAGTTTCTAATTATAAAGACTTTTTTTTTATTTAGCTATATATTTTTTATTAAAATTATAAAACCTAAGTACTTTATAAAAGTAATACTAAATTTATACTTTTTAATATCTATTTATAGGCCTACTTTTTATAAGTAGTTTAGTATTTTAATAACGTACTCTTAGTACTAAAAGGGGTTATTTAAGAAGATTAAAATATTATTTATATATACTATATAGAAGTTATTTAGGTACTCTATTAGTATTTTATTTATATATTATTAATACGTAATAGGCTTATTATAAAACTTAAAGGGTATTACTTTATATTTATATACTCTATAGTAAGTTCTAAACGTTATTAAGTCTTTAGAGACTAAGTCGAGTTAAATATAATAAAAAGCTTATTTAATATTTAGTTTAATAAATACTTTTATTTTATTTAGCTACGCGAGGGTTTTATTAATAAGTAGTAATAAGTAGTAGTCTTTTTTAATAACTTTATTAAGTTTATAAAAGTTAACGTAGAAGTATAAATTACTATTATACTTTTTTATAAATAGTATTAGTAACGTAAAAAGAGTATTACTTAGCTTAATAAATCCTTTTTATAAATACTTTAGTAAATAGGCTCTCGTAACCTTTAGCTCAGGTACTAACTACTTATATAGAGGGTAATAAGTTAGTTTTTCCCTATTATTATTTAAAAGCTTAATTTTATAATTATACGGCTTATAAAGTGCTAATATATTACTAACTACTTTATTAAAAACGTTAGTCTAGGGCCGTAAATACTTTAATAAGTTTATTATTATAAAGTTATAAGTAACTTAATTATTATTATATAAGGGGTTTACCTCCTCCTTCTTATTTTCTATAATATAGTTTAGTTTATAAAATAATATAGAGCTTAGTTTAATATTATTTTATTTTAAGTTCTTTTTAAAAATAGGGGCGCTAATAAAAATAATATTTATCTAGGCTATTACTAAGTATAGTTTTTATTATATAGCCCTTTTTATAGGGGTAATATTAATATTATTAAGGGTACGTTCTATTTTCCTCGTATTCTTAGCCTTATTTAATTACTATATTTAACGGGTTATTATTTTTAATAAGTATAATAATATCTTAATTAGTATACTTTTTACTTACTATTACTAGAGCCTTTAGTTATAATAAGCTATGTCTATTTTAAATAGGTCTTACTAATAGTTAGTATTAATTTAGTATTATATATTAATAACTTCTAGGGTATATAGGTCCTTAATATCCCTAATTATAGTAAAGGGCGTCTCTTATAGTAATAGGTCCTTAGGCTATATTAATTATTAATAGCGAATATTAAGGTTTACCCCGTAGTATTCGAATTACTTCTGCCCTAGGATTAGGTTATAATAGCTCGTATTAAGCTAGAAGAGGGGTACTTTTAAAAAGACCCGTTAATTAATATATAAATTAATAATCTATATTATACTAATATTATTTAATTATTCCTTATTAAATTTAGTAATAAGGATTAAGTATCGTAATTTATAAAATAGGGCTACGTAAAACTATTAAAATAAAGGGGTTATATAGTTATTTATAAATCCGTACTTATTAGCTCTTATATTAAATAAGGCTCTTAAGTAAATTCTATATTTATTAAATACTAATATAAGCTCTATTTTAAAAAGCTAGCCCCCTATAAGATTTTATAAGTTTATTAAATTAATTACTAATTTTCCGTCTTTTTTATATATATCCCCTAGCTAAGAGTTTATTTTTATTAGGGGGTCTAGTTTTTTAAACCCGATTCTATTTTAATAGGGCCCGTAGTAATATTAATAATAACTATAATAATCTTTAGCTTTTTAGGGTAGTCCTTAGAGATATATCTAGTATTATTATAAATAAAATAAGCGCTATTATTTTTAAGCTTTTAATATAGGGCCTTAGGGATCGTTTTATAAGTAGAAGTATAACTTCGGTCCTATTTAATACCGCTAGTACTTTTATTATTTCCGCTACTTCTATTATTTTTACTTAAAGTTTAGCGAGTTTAGCTAGAAGCCTTAACTATATAATCCTTTATAAAAAGAGGTTATATTATATTAACTAGTTATATAACGTACTTAGTATATTTTTAAAAAATAGCTATATTATCTAGGTACTTTAATATAGCTTAATTACGAAAATATATAAATAGTTTATTATAAAAACGGCGCTTTTATTAAGACTTTAAAAGCTTATTAATACGTATAAGCTTAGTAAATATAGAGCGCTTTTAATAAACGTTTTTAAGTATAATCGTAAGTATATTTAGCTTATAACTAGCGTTATTTATAATAATTAGGCTAATATAAGCTAACTTAAGCTTATAAAGTAATTACTTAGCTATAATAATCTCGTTAAAAGTTAGTATTAAGTATATAAACTCTATAGTACTACCTCTAATTTTATTAATAATATACTCTAAATAGTACTTATTAATATTATAATTAGTATTTTTTAAGCGCTTTATAATATACTAAAGCTAGTAATTAAACTTAAGGCTAGTATTATTATTAATAAAAACGGGTATATTAAGTATTTTTTAAGAGCTATAGGGGACGGGATAGGACGAGGCTAAAGTAGTCTCGTAGCTACTTTACGTTTCTAAGTATACTAGCCGCTACTCTAGGGCGCTAAGGGTAGTAGTATTTTAAATAAAACTAGCTTAAGAGCCGTTTTTTAATTATTTTAGTTTTTTAGCTATAGCTATATTACTAACATAGGCTTAAGTAAGGGCTTTTTTTATAATATAAAGCTTTATAATAATAGTATATATAAAGTTAAAGTTTTTATAAGTTATTATATATAAGTACTTAGTATTATTACTTAACTAGCTAATAATAAAAGCTAGGACTTACTTTAGTTAGTACTAAGTAATACGTATTTTTAGCTATTATTTAATTTATTTAAATAGGGTCTTTTTATTATTTTTAAAATATAGTTCCTAAATAAAGTCGAGGTTAATACTCTACTTAGTATTCTTTTTAAAAAGGATATTATTATAAATATAAATAAGTAAAGTAAGCTAGTTAGCTACGTTATTAAGGTATACTAAGTAATTAGCTTAAGTAATAAAAAGTAAAAAGCGCTCTATTAGCTAGTTAAATAGTATAACCTCGGGGTTAATAACTAGGAGCTTAGCGCTTTTATTAGGGCCTAGGACGCTTTATTAAGACTTATAAAAATAGTAACTTTATTAAAAGCTATTAATATAGAGGAAGACTTAGCCTCTCTAGCTATATTCTCTAATTATTATATTTAGTAAAGGGGGTATATATTTAGGGGTATTAATTATATTACTTATATATAATTAATTTAGTTAGCTATTACTTAGCTTTTTTATATACTTTTTTAATAAGGGTAGCTAGTTAGTATAATAAGTAGTTAATTAATTAAAATATTATTATTCTATTTCTAGAGAATAATTAATTAAATAACGTTAAGTAGTATTATAAAAGGAAACTTAAAATAGGTTAAAACGTTATTATATTAACCTAATTAACTAAAGATTTAATATAAAGAGGGAAAAAATAGAATAGTAGGTAGAAGTTAGCGAGCTAGCCCTTTGGGCCTAGCGGTCTAGCTCGTTACGTAACTATAAGGAGCTTAGCCTCGTAGCCTAAGGCTGAGCCACGGGGCCCATAGGGCCCTAATGCCCACTGCTGTGACATTAGTAACCGACGGAATCTTCTATTAGCTACTAGAAATATAGTTATAAAAAGGGCCTTTTTTCTCTTTTTATAACCTTCTACTAACTTTAGTAACCTTCTATTTATATACCTCGTTAAAAGAGTAGAATTTTTTAATTAATAATAGTAGCCCGCTTACTACTATTAAAACGATTACTATAACCGACTTACTACTTATTTTAACCTAATTAACGTTATATTATAATTAAAATACTACGATTATTTTTTATTATATAACTTACTTTGCGGATATATTATAATAATTACTAACCCTAATAATAAGTAAAAAGGGGCTAATAATTAGTTAATATTACCTTAGACCTATTTATATTCTTAAATTATAAAACTATACTTAATTCTAACTTATTAATAAGACTATATTAACCTAACTTAATAAGGCTTATTTAATATTATACTTACTTTTATAAGTAATAAAAAGCTTAATACCTTCGTTTTTTTAATAATAAGATCTTATTATTAAAATAGTTTAACGGGTAAAGAGCTATAAAAAGACTCTAAAACCGACTTTAATAACTAAGAAGTAGGGGACTTTTTAAAAATAAATAGTACGATCTTTAGGAAGCTAAGAGACTTTTTTATAAATAATAATATTAATTTAATAATTAGGGACTATAGTTAAATAATAAATAAAATCGCTAGTACTCTTAATACTTAATATTTCCCTACTTAAATTTTTAAAAAGATCGTAGCTTATTATAGCTATATTAAATATTTTAATATATTATATTACGATCCTTATTTCCTCTACTTATTATTTTTATAATTAATAAATATTAATAATCTTATTTAACGAGCTAGAGAGATAGTAAAGGAGTTTACGTAACCTTAGCTAGTTTAATTAAAATAAATAAGGCTACGACCTTAGCCTCGCTACTAATTAATTAACTTATTACTTTTTTTTAAAAAAAAAAAAAAAAAAACTAAAAAATAAAGTTATTATTACTTAATAACGAAATCTATCTTATCAAATACTATACTTTAATATAAAAAATAAAAATAATATTATACTTAATATTTATTAATTAATTAACCTTATTAAGCTTTATAACAATAAGAATAAATATAATAATAAGAAGTATAATATTTTTAATAAGAAGCTTTAGATTTTTAAAGTACTATATTAATAAGTAGGAATTAGTAAATAATACTATTTTAGTACTTTCTTAAATATACTTAAGGGAAGGGCGTTAACTTTTTATTTTAATTAACTTAGTAATACCTCTAACTTACTTAGTTTTAATATAATATACTAAAGGACCTAAGAGTATTTTAAACTACTTATAAGTTATTAAAACTACCTCGCTAAGCTTTATAACCTTTATTAGTACTTTATAATTTATAAGAATCTAAGTAAATTAAACTAATAAATCTTATAAGCGCTTATTAATTATATTATAATTCTTTACGAAGCGCTAGCTATATAAGGATCTATTTTTAATATAAATAACTAGCTTTTTTACTATATAAGTAGTATATTAGAATATAAACTTATTATATTTAACTTAGTACTTATGTTTATTAATATTTACTACTAACTTAGTATTTTAATTAATATTATAAAGAGAGAGTGTAACCGTAATAAGTAGTAGTAGTATTTATAAAATAGTATTTATAATAAAAAGATCCCTACTACTTATTAAACTAACTATACTTATAATAGCTTTAATAAAAAGACCCGATTTAATAAGTAGAATTAACGTAGCCGTAGTACTACTAATAAAAAGTACTTTATTTATTATAAAACTAGCTATTAGTTAACTAAGTACTTAAAAAAAGAGCGACGTTAAGTATACTAGAAGTATAAAAATAATAAAGAAAAGAATAAGAAATTTATACCGAGCTTATACTTATAATTCCTCGCTTTTTATAAGGGAACCGCCCCTACTAACGATAATAATAATAATAATATTATAATTTAATATTTTAATAGCCTCGATTTTAATTATAAAAATAACTATAAGGACGAAGTTTAGATCTTAATAATATACCTTACGATTACCGCTAGTAATAGAGCCCTTATAAATATCCTCGCTATTTAAATAATAAAGTATAGCCTTATTAATACTACTTTTATTAATAAGTTAACTAAGCTTATAAAACTAATAACCTCTTTTTTATTAAATAAGAAGTACTTATTAAGGGACTTTTAAAGTATTATACTTAATATTAGTACTACGGAATTCTTAACTACGGGCTACCCTTAACTTTTTATATTATAATAGTAATAACCCGAAGTTATTTTTAATACCTTTAGAACTAACGAAATAAGTATTTAATTTAGTAATAGCGAACTTATAAAATTATTAAAATTTATAGTCGTTAGTACCCTATTTAGTAATATTACTTTTTACGTTTTACTAACTAATACTCTTTTTTTATACTACTTAAAAGATATAGATAAGCTAGGAGTATATTTTAATAATATTAATAACTTATTAATTAAGGGAGATATTATAGTACTTATTATTTATAAATAGGGATATTTTTAGCTTTTGCTTTTTAATAATAAGAAAGCTATTACTAATTACTTAATAAAAGACGAATTATACTACTTATATTAGCGCTTCGGTTACCCTTTAGTCCCTCGTTTTTTAAAACTACTCTAGTAATTTAGTAATAACATAGAAATCGTAGCCCTTAAAAAGCTTACGAAGGTTTATTAATAATACTAACTTAATAGTACTACCCCTAGCTAATTTAAATTTACCCTACGAGATAATTATAATTTTAATTATAAAATCGTAATTAATATAATATACTTAATAAACTATAAGGGTACTAACTAACTAGTACTTTACGTCGTTAATACTACTACTTTTTTCTAAGTAATAAGGTTCTTTATAAATATAATTACGAAGTATATATAAGAAGCTCTTTAGCTATATTAAATTAACGTTTACCTCGGTTTATTAAACTAGATTATTATAAATATTAATAAGAACTTTAGCGCCGTAAAGTTTAAGTTTTTTACTAAATTTATATTTATTAAAATTAAAGAAGTACCCGTCGAAGCTTATAATAGTATTAATAAGGCTAAGAAATACTACGTAATACTTAAAAAAGTATATAATATTATTTAAAATAAGTGCTTATTAATAAGCGTAGAGGCTATACTTTAGGCCGTAATTAAAGTAGTTAATAATATAATTAGCCCGAATAGCCTCGTTCTTATATTCCTCGTCTTTAGAGCTTTTTTACGCACTTCTAATAACTCTCTACTATTACTAAATATTACTTAATATATAAAAGTAATTAAAAAAGTAATAAGAGAAGTCTATAAACTTTATATTAATAAATAAGTAAGTAAGGTACTAATTACTTAAAATAAACTAAATATTTCCTATATTATTAATTTATTATTATAATTAAATATTAAAGTTTAGTAAGAAGGTAAGGGATAGAAGGGCCTATTTAAGCTCCTTTTAATAAGTAATATTACTTATATAATAGACTTATTTTACGGCTTAATAAGCTTTTAGGTTATTATAATTAAACCCTAGTACTTAGAGGAGGTTAACCCCGAGCTACTAGCTATAATAATAAAATACGTTAACTACTTACTAATCCCCGTAGTTAACTAGCTAACTAATAGCGGCGCTATTATTAATAAAATCCTTAATAAAATTATTATAATAATTAATAATAACCCTTTATTATAAAAGAAGAGGACTAAAAGAATATTAATATAGCGCAGCTATAGTAATACTTTTATAACTACTATTTATTTTATATTTAAAAAAGAGGTAAATGTTAAACTAGTTACTTAACTCCGTAATAAGGGCATTATTACTATATTAAGAATACTTTTTATAAAATTTATTAATAAAGAGCTTTTAGGACTAGTTAAAAGAGGTATAATTAAATTTATTTAACTCGGCCCTAAATATAAGGATATAAGGATATTTAAGTCTTAATTTATTAATAAAATAAAGAACTTAAGACTTAACCTTATTAAAAAATCTTACTTAGTTATATAAGGGTATAATAATAAAAGGAAAAAAGAGATCCTTATATAATTACTAATAATTTAAAAAACTAGTTAATATCTAATCCTCGCCCTAGCCCCGACCCTAATTTAAAAAAGCTATATTATTTAGTTATAAAATATTACTTAAGTATATATATAATCGAGCTAACCTCTTTATTATAAGGTTTTTACTTAATTACTAACTCAGATCTATTACTTATACCCTAAGGGTACTATTCTATACGTTATATAATTACTATATAGTCTTATAGAATTTAGTACTTATTAATAAGTAATATATAATAAGTATTATTTAAAAATGCTCTAAATAATAATATTTACGTTTAATTTATATTTACTAATTTTAATAAGAAAAAGCGGATTATTTAGTATTATTAAAATATAAATTAATAATATAATTAGATTATTAAATAAGACCTTTAGTTAGAAAAAAGAGACCAAGCTTAAGTATACTAAGCTACTAATTAAACTAAAGTAATAACTATTAACTAACGAGCTACTTATTTTTAATAACGGAATTATTTTATTAAAAAGTAGTAATATAATACTTAGATAGAAGAACTAAAAGAAGAAGCTTAAGTAAATTAACCCCTTAGTATTAAATATTAAATAATAATTTATTAAATAATAAGCCCGAGGTATTTATATTATATTAATTTATTAATTAAAAATAGCTTTTAATACGTCGTTTATTACTTAATACTAAGTAGATCTATTATTTATTAACTATACTATACTAAACTATTATATTAAATAATAAATAAATTACTTAGACCGAGGGCTTATATTCGTATTATTAAATCTAACTATAGCTAAACTTTTCGTTTTTATAAATAAGTTATTTATAAATAATGCTAATTATACCTTATAGCTAGGTTATATTATTATCCTTATAAATAAAAAATAAACTAATAAGAGCTTTATAATTAATAATAATATTATTTACTATAGTTTTATAAAGAATAAAAGGATTACCCGGAGCGTACTAGTATTAAAGGTTTATAATATAGTTATAAGTATTAATGTTACTTATACTATCTTAACTACCCTAGACCTTATTATTAAATAACTCGACGTTTTAAAAATCCTTATAGTAGTTTATATAGATTTATATTTATTATATAAATACCTCGTTAAGCTAGGTATTATAAAAGAAAAGCGCTTTATAATAAATATTATAATACTCTAATAATTATACGAACGCTATAAGCTCTATAAGATCTATTAGATTAGTAATAATAATAACCTAATTAATAAGTTTATAAAGAGTATATTAAATAAGTCCTTTAAGTAATTCGTTAGTAAAAGAATTATTATAATTAAAATAAAAAAGTAAGTAATATATAATTAAAATAGTAGTATACTATAAGTAGTAAGTTATTTAGTAAACGTATATACTTCTTAGGCTTTAGCTTAGAGAGAAACGTACGTATTTAAAATATAGTTAGATTAATAAAAAGCTTTTTTTTAACTACGCTAAATTTAATAATTTCTAAAGAGTTTAAATATATAGATTATATATATTAGAGGATTAAGAAGTAATTAAAAAAAGGGGATAATAAAATTTTTATATAAATAATTATAATAGAAGCTATACTAAAATTTTAATATATAGCTTTAAGTATTTTTAAATAGGGGATTAATAGTAGATTTTATTATTAGTTCTCGCTAGTGGGGGACCTAGCCCCTATTTTACTTTTTTTTATTATAAAAGTAGAAGATTATTAATATTAAATTATAAAGTAGAAAAGGGCCCTATTAAGTAGTTAGGTAAGGGTAGTAAGTAAGTAGCCTAGGCCCGTATAAACAGACCCTTTTACTTACTTATACTTATAAAAGGATCGCGGGCTCTGCTTACGAACTTCCCTTCTTATATATACGTAATAGACCTATACTAACTTATTAACCTAGTTGCGACCGAAAGGTCTAACTTGCCTACGTATATACTAATAATTATAGTAATTTTATTATAATAAGCTAATAAAGAATAGCAACCCGTTGCTTATTAATTATAAAAGTTCTTAGATATAAAGTAGTAATAGGCTATAGGTTAATAAAAACTACTTATTATAATAAAAGGGCTAGAGTATTAAGCTTATTATTTCTAAGGCTTTTTATAAAAGTTTATAGTTCTAACGGATTATTAAATACTTAAGGAAGTAATTAGTATATTAACATAGGACTTTTAAAAAAGGCTCGTAAAATAGGTATATAAATTATTAGTATTTAACTTTAATTTAGAATATAAACTAAGAAAAATAAACTTAATAAATAGTTTATTTAAAAAACTAAATTATATAGAAGGGGAAGTACTTTATAAGGACGTCCTTTTTATACTAATTTAGAAGCTATATCTTATTAATAAACTACTACTTAACGTTTAGTAAAGGATAATTAGTTTAAAAAGGAAAAATAATATTACTAAGGTATATATTTAAGTAGTTAAGGCCTCCTTTTATAATCCTAGCTAAATATTAGCTAGTTTTAAAAATAGGGAATCCTCTCTTTTATATTAATAATATACTATAAGGCATATTAATAAAGTAATAATAATTATTATTATAATAACTTAAGGTAAAAAAGTAAGAGAGTTATTAATAAACGCTTATTAATAATCTAATAAAAATAAAGAGGAGTTAAATAAAGCTAGGGTTATTATATTAAAATAGTATATCCTATGTCCCGTTATAAAGGAGCTTATAAGGGGTAAAACGGTATTTATTTCCCATTTTTTATTAAAAACTAAGGAGCTTATTAAAGGACTATAAGCTAAAAATAAGTTTTATATATTATAATTAGTAAGAGTCTATATTATAGTTAATAAGCTAAGAGTATATTTATTTAATAAATAGAGTATACTATTCTTTAAAAAAAGACTTATTATTCCTTAAGTAAAATCTCTTTAAATAGAGATTTTTTATTAATACTACGACAATTATAGGGTAGGTTATATAAGAGTTATAAAAACTCTTAAGCTAATTTAAAAGAAGTTTTATTAAAAAGATATTTAATAAAATATTTAAAAATACGTTAAGAACTACGAGTATTACTTAGGAGTTATAACCCTAAAATATAAGCTATATAAGTAGCTATGTAGTGGTTTTTTTCTAGCTTTATAGGTACAAAAGATCGACCTTAACGGGATCACGCTTTTAAAAGAAATTATATAATACGGTATACTTTTTAACTATATAATACGCACAATATACCCTAAGCACGCGCTTAACGCAATATAATAATTTTAATATAAAAACCGCTATATAATTCGGGATAAGTAAGCTACCCTTTATTAATAATAAACTAAGTAATATATTTACGTAGTAGCGCCGGCTAGAAAGGTTAACGGTAAAGGTCGGCTATAATAATTAGCTATAATAGTTAGCTATAATAATTAGAGGCGGCCCTTAACCACAGAGGTTCTAAACTTTAATAGTAACGTAGAGGTTTTTAAAAAAAGGGCTAAATAGGCTAATATCTACTACTTTACCGTACTATAGCTCGTAAAAATTCTTTTTATCCTCATCGCTTCTAATATTACCTAAAGCTGCTCTCTATTTAAACTAAATAAATTTATTAAATAAACTTATTAATATATAAACTACTACTTAGATAGCTAGTTAAATAACTAGTTAAGAAGTTAGCTAGTTAAAATACTACCTCGATGAGAACTTAAAAATGCTTATTAATAAGTTTACCCCTCTCGGGCTGGGCGCCCTCTTTAGCTAGCTCGACGCTATAGCTATTATAATTAATATAAATACGCCTAAGGATTAGCAAAGTACCTTTTAGTAGTACGGAATTTAGCTAGGTAATAGTACGAATACTATAAATAGCTAGGCTAATATGGATATTAAGATCTAGTATATTAATATTAGTTTAAAAATTATACTCTATAGAGCTAGAAATCCCTTTAATATAGGCTATATTATAAATATAAGGGAATATATAAGGGGCCCCCTAACCCTTAATAAGAAGGAGTATATAATATAGGATCTAGCTACCTACGCGGGCTAGTATTAAGAGGTCTTATGTGCGTTAGAGTGGGTGTAGCTCGCCCTCTAGACGGGCGGGGGAAGGTCGGGAGTTAATAAAAGGAAGACAACGGTCGAGTCAGTTGATTTTAATTAGTAGTTAGGTATAGAGCGTAATATACCCAGTTTTCCCTAATACGTAATACACAGTACGGCCCCGGCGGATTGCTCCGTCAGGGGGATATAAGTAGTTATAGTTATTACTATTACCCTTATATTTATTTTAAAAAATATTTATAAACTTTATTATAAGGTTATTACTAAGCGCTCGTAGTAACGGCGCTAAGTATAACTATATTTTAGTTATTATTTATTATATAATAAAGTTTATAAAGTTCTTATTTATTATTAAAATACTTAACGTAGTATAAATAATAAGTATCTTATATAAGGAGGTTAAATATAAATTTAGTACGCTAAAAAGTATTATTATAAATAAAAATAAGCTCTTTATAAGCGTATTTTAAGAAGAGTTTATTAAGGAACGAGTAATACGTTACTAACTATTTACTATATATTATTTATAAATAAATAGCTAAACGGAGCAGACTTATTAAATATTAAAAAAGTATTTAAAGATTTATACTAAGGGCTCGTTAAATAAGTAAGTAATATAATTAAAAAAAGCCGAGTTTATATATAATAATAGCTTATATTTTATTATAAAAGTATTTTTATATATAGTATTATATAACTATTACTTTAAGTATATTAAATACGTACTTAATTATAAAGCTATAGTTTAGGGGGTTTATAAAAAGGTTTAGAAAATTAGTAAAATTAGGGCTTAGGTTATACGAGCCTAGGTATAAGCCTCTAAGAGCTAAGTAGCTTATTATAATAAAAAATATACTCTAAAAGAGTTTAATTATAAAAAAGTCGTTAGCTTATTAATAAAGAATATATATTTTAAAAATAATAAACTAGCGCCGAGATATATTAAAATAATAATAACTAAAAAAGTAAATAAATAGGCTTATTAAGTATACTTATTAAAGTAGTATCGGAAAATATATAATATTTTCCTAGTTTCTTAGCTCGAATTATAAGGAAATTATTAAATAGTTAGTAATTAAATAATAAGTCTCCCGGAGTTAGAGAATAAGTAAAATATTTAAAAAGTTAAAGAAATTATTATAAAGTAAAATAAAAAAGGAAACTTATATTATTTTATTAAATAAGCTAGGTAGTTTATAGAGTATAATATATAAGAGCTTATTAAGTATTTTAAAAGCGTAATAAAAATAGTTAAGAAATTCGAACGCTATAAAAAAAGGATATATATAAAATAGAATAATAAATATTAAGTTTATAATAAAAAGTTACTAAAAATAAGTTAATTAATAATACTTTATAAAACCCTTTTTATTTAACTTAGTATAATTTTTAAAAAAAAGATATAATATTATAATTTTTAATAATACGTTACTAAGGGATTATTAAGATCTAGCTATATAGGGGGAGTAACTTACGTAATATTAGTAATAATAATAGCGGCTTTAGTATATATTTTTAAAGTATAATAATTAGTAATAATACTATACTTAGTAAATAAAAAGCGGGGAGGTTTTATATACGTACTAAGCTAACTACTTAGAATAAGGCCGTTAATTTTATTAATACTATAATAAATAAAAAAAAAGTAATTAAAGTTATATAAGTTATTATATATAATAATAATAATAATTTATAAAGCGTTCGTTACTTAGTTATTATTAAGAGCTACGATAAGAAGTATAATAAGAGCTATAATAAGAAGTATAATAAGAGCTATAATAAAAAGTATAATAAGAACTATAATAAGAAGTATAATAAGAGCTATAATAAGAAGTATAATAAAAAATAAAGTAGGGGGTATAATATTATTATTATTATTAATAAGTTAATAATAATAGATGTTATTTAAAATAACGCTCTCGTTCTCTAAATTAAGCTAAGGGGCCTTAGTAACGTTAATATTTATAAAAAACCTATTAATATTAAACTATTAATTATAACCTATAGCTTCGACTTTAATTATAATAATAGTTTTATTAAGCTATTATAGAGCTTTTATTTAGAGTAGGAAGAGCGTAATATTAGCCTTATTAAAATTTAAAATAATATAACTAAGGACTAGGGAACCCTTATTTATATTAAAAAGAGCGGTATAAGTAGGGGTTAATAAGTTATTAATATTAAAATAGTAGTACTTATTATAATATTAAAAAGGAGAGTTTTTTAAATTATTAAAGAGCTTTTTAAAGTTATTATCCTCGCACTAGGACTTATTAAACTTAAACCTAAAGTCGTCCTATTTATTTTTATTACTAAGAATATAGTTAATAATAAGAGTATATTTTTTAATAAGAGTCTAAGTTTTAAAATTATGGAAAATAGGGGTAGCGCTATATATAATAATAGTATAAATAAGTACTTTATTTATTAAATACTTAGTAATATACTTATAAAAAGTAAAAAAATTAAGAAACTCTTAGATATACGTAATAATAATACCTTAAGGAGTCTTTTTATAATATTAAGCTAAAGTATTAAGGTTATTTTATAAAGTAGTTATACGACTATTATTATAAAAATAAGCTAGCTAAAGGCGACTAAAATAAGAGATAATCTTAGCTTAGTTATTAATATTAATAATACTAGTTTAAAAAAAAATCTAAGTTAATAAAAAGAAATATTTACTAAATAATTACTAACGACTTATTATAATTAAAATTAATAAGTTTAAATACTTATAGTTAGTAATAAGCTCTTAAAAAGTAGCTTATTTAAAGTAGACTTTTTTTTTTATTACTTATTAATAAGTTAGTAATATAAGTAATAACCTTTTTTTATATATTAGTAATATAGTTAAAAGTATAAAGAACGTAGCTACGCTTATAAGAGTTAAAATTACCTTATATTTTAGTATTATAAAACTCTATAAGGGTATTCTAAGTAAACTAAGTAGTATTATATAGCTCTTTAGGAACTTAAAAGATATTATTAGCTAAATACTTTAGTAATAGATTAGCGAGAATTTAATAATTTATAATAAAATACTTTTTCTTATTAACTTAATAAATAATATATTTAGTAACGTAAGCGCCGGTAATATAAACGAGCTCGTTAATATCGTAATATATACTAACTAAGTAGCGTATATAAGGAGTATTACTATAGAAACTATAAAAGCCTTTTTTAGGATTATACTTTATATTAAGTATATTTTAAATACGTAAAATAGTAGATATTTTAATAAATACTTAGCGATAGTATAACAAGAGAATTATAATTAAGAAATAATATAGAATTAGAATATTATAAAAAGAAAAGGTATAGTTATATAGAAAAGAATTTATAGAACGGTTACTAAATAAAAAGGGGAAAAAAAAAGTAAATATATAATTAGTAATAAGAAAAAATCTTTTATTTTACTTAATAGCTTAGTAATAATAATAACCACGAGGTTAAGCAGGCCCTTATATATTATAATAATTAAAATACTTTATTATAAATACGTATTACTAACTTAATAACCGGTTAACGTACTATTACTAAATAATAATAATAAGGTACTTATTAAATAATAAAATAAGAGTAATACTTTATTTTTAAATAAGAAAGGATATTATTAATACTTTAAAGAATTTATTATAAATAATAACGTTAATAACTTTATTATTAATATTAAAAAAAGATATTACGTAATAACTTTAGGGACTAAAGTTATATAAGGGGGGAGTAATTATAATAAATTTAGAATATAACTAATAATAAAACGCTAATAACTTAGTAACTAGTATATAAATCGTATTATAAAAGAACTTTTTAAGAAGTAGAGCTTATATAAAGGACTTTATAAGCTTTAGTTTTATAATATAGTTATATTTATATTATAGCCCCGCTAGTTAAGTACTTATAGCCTAATCTCTTATAACTAAGAGTTTTATTATTATAAAAATAGTAACGGATATATTAAAATATTTAAAAGAGCTTTTTAATAAATTTTTAATACTATTTAAAATAATTATTTTTAAGTTATAAAAAAAAGCCGAGGTATTATATTAATATAGCCCTATTTATCTTGTTAATATTAATAATACCCTTCTTAGCGTAAAATATATTAATAATACTTTATAATTACGTTATTATACTTTATAAATCGTATTTAATATTAATAAGGGTTTTAATATTATTTACTAAGTTTTTTATTAAGGTCGTTATTATAAAGTTAGTTTAGTTATTAATATCTTAGTAAGTATTTTAACTTAGTATACTTAGAGGCTTTTATAGTTCTTAATTAGAGGTTTTTAAAGGATTTATAATTAGACTTCTTATTTATTATAAACGAAGTTATTATAGTTAAAACTATAGTACTATTTATAAACCTTAATAATAAGTAGTTAATAATATAATTATCTTTTTTTTATAATAAGCTTAAAAAAATATCTTAATTTAAATACTAAATAGGTACTATATTATTTTATTAAAACTATATTTTTATACTTATAACTTAGAAAGAATTAACTTTCTTCGATAACAAGGTACTTAGGCACTCAGAAACAATTCCATCTCCCTTTGCAGCTCCCTTCTCCGCAAAACCCACATTTTCAAATCTCGTCAGAGTGGTCAGCGTGCCAGCGGTGCCAGTGTGGCAGCAACCCGCCAGCAACGCGTGCTTCGGGGCCCGGTGTTACGCTGAAAATCACAATCCCTTCCCAGTCTGGCGGCAACTCATCTCCAATCGTTTAGCCAAAATAAACATTGCTGGTGGGAACCCGTCACAATCCACACCCACTGTTCACGGCATCGACAGCAATGGGGGTGACGAAGTTTTCCCATAATCGCTCATCAATGATCAATCTCCAGAGCTGGGGCCCGCATGCCACCTGCAGACTTTCCTTGCGTCGTTTAACATCGACTGCCATGTGTCTCGGAACATTTGACTCGTACCATCATGCCTTAGCCTCCCTTGAGGAATTTTGCAATAATGGCTTGTTCCTTGCAGCATATTGTTTCTTCTATCCTTCCCTCTCTCATTATTCCAAGGCAACAAATTCTGTCATAAGAGGAAGGGAGGGAAAAAAAAAACACAATTCCTCCAATATTCCCACCTTGCAATTATATGCTCATTTATCGACAACCTTAATCTATGTCATGCTGCTCAAGGTCCAGGGTCTGAAATACTCCATACACGTTATAACACAAAATTTAGCACTTGCCCCGAAAACGAAGAGGCGACTTCTCTCCTCGTAAGGCCGGTTCTGTCCATCCGCAGATAAATGACCCGACGCCTTAAAATAAATCACGAACGCCTTACCATAACATGGAAGATCGTCCGCTTCCGTTGAGGGAATTCATAAATGCCATTCAATTCTCTACAGGCGGCGGAGTTCCTGAGAAAAGTGGCATGAGGTAGGAAAGGAATTCCAGCGCAACACATTGACGGTTTGACCCTGGGAGTCGCGCGTACATTCTCAGCTTAGACTGTCAGTTTACTGAAGACAAGGAATCGACATTGTGTGCATAATTTCCCTGCAGCGTGATGTCAGCGTCGCCCGCGAAGACCAGTTTGTGAGGATGTTCAACTAGAAATCCTGAAAAGTCGCCGACCTACCAATGCTATTGAAATAGACAGATTGACCGAGTAGTCAATTGGTAGATACAGCCGGAGGGGATCGGTTCATTTGATTCGAACCCGGTTTCTTTTCCCTCGTATCGCGATAAAGTGTACCAGCCCGTCGACCTCGCGACAAAACAGAGGCCTGGTGATCAACCAACCAAACTGGCAATGGCGGCGAGCCACTCCCGCTCACTAACACGGGGGATCGACAGGGCAGCCGGCGACTTGGCTGTCTTTTACCAGACCAGACCGGCTTACGATGTTCGTATGGCGCACAGCATGTCACGATTTCTACGAGTATCTGATTCGACTCGATAACGCACTCTGTATGAGCACGCTCTTTCCATCGATGAGATTCTTCATTATATGGCAGAAGTGTGAAGTGGCATTCATCACATTCCGTTCATCTATCAAAATCGATTCTGTATGCATGCGGTACGCTCAATCGCTGTACTCGTAAAGCCAAAAAAAGCTCCTCAAACACCTACCACCGTGAACCCGAAAACTCGCATGCATCTTCATCAAATGCGTCTAAATCCCACCATATTTCATGTGAAAATGTAAAACCATAAAACTCCCGCCTCCTTTCCCACTCTGTACTGCTCCTTTCCGAGTGAAATGAACGCCTTCGTGCTCGTTTTCATGTGATTCATCTCCAGGCAGCAGCTTAAACCACCCCTTCCCATGAGCAGTCCAATCCAACTGCCGCCCCTTTCCCCCTTCGTAGTTCATCTCAACGCCTTTTCTTTTTTTTTTTCTTTTCCATCTCACTCTCGCGGTTTGTATGTTCCACGGTATCAATATTCAATCATATTGATCCCACTGCTGGTTCCACGGCTTATTTGTCCCCTGGAAATCCATACCGTGCTTATAGTACCCCAACAGCTCCTCCTCGTCGACGCCGCAGTGCGTCTGCCCGTCGCGGCCCTCGAACCAGCCCAACCCGTACGTCTTGCCGAGCCCCTCGAGGTACCGCGCCATCTCGGCATTGCTCATACGCGCCGTGTTGACAAAGTCGTAAATCATCTTGCTCTGGTGGATGAAGGCGAGGTGCGACGAAATGGTGTTGGGCTGCCGCGGCAGGAACGGGTGCCGCCGCCGGAGGAACACGATGGTCGCGACGGTGCCCATGTACACGAGGATAAAGGTCGCCAGGCCGTACGAGATCCAAAAGGACGAGACGGTTTCCTGTCCGGCGTTGATGCCGCCGAGGTCCGGGCCGTCGTCCTCGGCGCCGTGGTGACCGCCGGGTCGATCCTGCGGGTCCGGCGGCGGGGCGTAGGCGGCGTCGAGGAACTCTGTGCCCACGACCGTGGCCAGGCTGGTCAGCAGCACCGTCAGGACCTCGGCCATCATACTGCCGAATCCGACGAGGAACATGAGCGTGTGGGCGTTGAGGAAGGCGTGGAACGGCATCAGGGCGAACGGCATGGCCGTGTAGTCGAGCGTGAGCGTCTTGGACGACGAGTGCCTCTTTGACAGGATGTAATACGGCTCCATCATGCGCATATCGGTCTCGAGGCCGCCCCAGCCTAGCTTTATGCAGACGGCCAGGGCGGTCACGACCCACGGCGCTTTGGACGTGATGATGCTGGCGCTGGAGAAGAGAAACACCGGGATAAATCCTGTGAAGAGGGCGATGCCGATGACGAACGGGAGGAAGCCGCCGAGCCGCAGGGATCGCGGGTGCGGGTTCTGCGAGAGGTGGTCGTCGCGGTACTTGTCCGTATCCTGCGACGACACGGGGTTCTCGTCGTCGGGGGCCAGCGACGCGTTGCGCAGGACGTAGCGGCGGTGCTTCAGCTTGTCGTGGATGTCGCGGTGGCTCACGACGTCCAGGTCCGCAAAGTCCACGAGGATGTGACTGACGACCGCCATGGACGCGAGACCTGCAATGCCCTTGACGTCGGCCAACAGGCCAGACCTTCTCCTTTGGAGGATGTAGAAGAGGATGCAGCCGCAGAGGGCGCAGACGCAGAGGGTGGAGGATAGCAGCCTCGACCAGATGGCATTCAGTTTGATCTCTTTGTCGCCGTTGGGATGCGCAAGGCGTGTAGCTCTATCGGGATATAGAAAGAAGGACGCAGCGCCAAAGGTTGGCACCAACGACACAGCCAGGGAGGTCGCGATGGAAGACACAGCGACCGCAAAGTGCCGCAGTTTGATCGCTCGGAAAGGCCGCAGCCAGCTCAGGCTGGTGACATAGTCAACGTTGATGGACTCGGCTGCAAGTGCACCTCCTTCTTTCGAAAGCTGATAGTACGCTTCGAGGCGCTTCACTTCAAAGTCGGTGACCTGCCACAACACGCCGTACGTAACGGAGAGGATAGTCGGCAGGAACTTGACGGCGAAGTACTCGAGCCCCGGAACATCGGCGGGACTTTTGAACTTGACCAGAGGATGAGTCTGCGATCTCTGGTAAAGAAACTCGACCATGACGGCGAGGGCAACCGACAGAACGATCAAAGCGGTGAGATATGGCCATCTCATCGAAAATGGCTTCCAGTTGGGCTGCGGGTAAAAGACCTGTGTCCTCTGGCTCCTGTTGACGGGGAACGTGGCGTGCCGTATACTAGCATCGTCGCCCATGATGCTCGGTCCCGCGACAACGCTGAGATCGACCTGGTCTACCTGCCGTCGAGCGGCCTCCTCGGGGGTGTCTTCGATGATGACCTCAATGACCTTCCCCTGCTTATTAGCCTCATCCTGGCCGCGGTCCTTGATGGTGGCTGCACGACCCAACTTCTGACGACGAGAAAAGGACCGCGTAAGGGAGGACCTCTTAGGCAGCGGGGACGACGAGAGCAGATCCTCGCCCCTGATCGTGGTGTCCGGCCTGAACCCGGCCCCGAGTCCACCGGTGAGATGACCGCTCGCCTCCTGCTCCTGCAATCTTCTAAGGAACGCATCGTCTTGATAGCCCATCGGGCCAAGCGCAGCAGTTACATCGAAAATGGGTTCGTTATCCGGAACCGACTCGTACTGCGACGATTGGCCTATGGGTGCGGCGGAGCGCAGGAGGGAGAGGTCATGCTCTTCCTCGGGGATGGTCTCGTGACCGCGTCGCGATGGTGCGCGACCAACATTCCGCCTCAAGTGCGAGGGCGTTCTAGGGATATCAGGGCCGGAAGGCGGAGGCAGGGACGCATATCCGGCAGCACCGGTGTAGGAAAAGGATGCGGTCCAGGTGGAAGTCGTCGAGGGTCGCCGGTGAGGTTGATGGTCCGAGTTGTGCGGTGACGGCGAAGTGTGATTAGAGTAGGACTGGAGCGAGACCAGGGAATCCCTCCCACGAATTGCTGCCGAATGATGCCCGTCGTAAGAAGGGCTTTCAAAATCGCTGACGTCGGACACGTTGGAACTCTGGTGCGCCAGTCGTGGTCTCTGCTGCGGCGCGTCTGGAGGTTGGTAAGAAGCACCAAAGCCTCTATTGTGCGCCATTGTTTCCAGCGTAATTCATATCGGGACGGGTTGTCGTCTTCGCTATCGGAGGTATTTCTGTTGCCCTTGTCAAAGGTGGGCTTCCTCCGTGACTCGCGAATTGGCGAGGGTTGGTGTAAGTGCGCAAGGTAAGTCAAGGTTACTGTGAGTACGGGCGAGCGAACGAGCGGTATCAAGACAGGTAGCGAGCGTAAAAAGACCGGAAAGATGAGAGAAAGCTGGGAAGCCCAAAATCAATCACGCAAAGACAGGCATCTTGGTCTTTTTGTTGCCCAGCCAGAAATTAGGGGGGGAGAGAAGGGGATTGAGATGCTGGGGCACAGCTGAGAAGGGAGGAGAGCAGTTGTAGGGCTGCCGGGGGCGCGCTCTCTTCCTGGGGGATGTGCGATTGGACGAGGCGCAAGGAACAAAATGGAAATGAACGTCTTGGTCTGCAAGTCCGCAGACCGCAGGTCACAGTCCTTGAGTCCGTAGGAGTTCAGAGTTCACTCTCAGCATGGGGTCCACGCTAACCTGCCACCGGGCGAACTAAGGTGGTAGTGTGAAGATGACGGTTAGTTCAAGTCAGGGACTGCACAACGGGCAATGTCTCTCCAGGGGATAGATTGGCGTGGTAAGGCTGAGTTGAGGAGGAACTGGACGCATGGCGTGAGGTGTGAGGCACCCCAGGCGAGGAGGAATGATGGTGCCAGACAACCTGAGAGAGGGAACCTTCACCCGTCATGAAAGCCGCAAGCAGGGTCTAAAGACATTTAACAGCATGGATCGATTATGGCTGCGGCTTCTGACGTTTCGTGTCTTGCCTGCTTACCTTACTATGTATCAACCAAAGTCCCCCTTCTTGAAGTTGGAACACACAACAAAGCACTCTGATGGAAATCTCGTTTCCATCTGCGATCCCAGGAAATGCGAAATGCAGGAGGGGTTGCCTCCGAGCGAACGGCCTGCCGGTCCAAGGGTTACAGCGGCCATGTTCCCACAACTTCGGATGGCATGCCTCTGGTTGTGCCTGTGCTCCGTCCCTCGTCCAGATTAAGCGTCGCACTGACGGTGGGGGATAGACTTTCTCTCCTCCCAATCCCAATGCATGGAACTCCGAGCCGCAGAGCGCAAGCTTACAAACTCTTGTGCGTATGGAGTACGGGTAGGCTGTGTGACGGAGCAGGTATATTGCAATGTAGTGTACGGATACGGAGTGCGACATAGCTGTGAGCGGCGAGCCAACATTATTGCTGCCATCAACATGCAGGCCCTGCAGGACAAATCGATAGTCATTGACGCCCCCCTCCCACCCAGCACCCAGCACTCCGAGCCGCCGGACCTGATCTGACGCAGTCTTGCAGCAACGAGCTGCAGCTGACCTTCCAAGGTGACTGGCTGAGAGACAGAGGTCTTGGGGCTGCCTCTCTCTCGCTGCGGCTATTATTATTAGTATGCATGCCTGGGGCTATATTCAGCCCCCAGAGCTGGGATCGCTTCGCGGGGGGCGTCGCTTAAACTCCTGGCAGCGCGGAATGTTGCCGGGTCATCATCGATTACGAGCTTCTTCTGTTCACTCTGAACCCCTCTGGGGTTGTTGTCGATCTTCCGCTGCTTGCGATCAGTCCAGTCTCGCCCTTTCACCGCGACAGCAACTCAAACTGCCAAAGTATGTCTCACGGTCCGGTGCAATAGACAGGCCTGACTGAGAGACATGACCGGAAGTCGGGCAGGGGAAACATCCCGACGCAGGTGCCCGTGTAAACACGGCGTCGCTGTCGAAAGCCGGCCGTTTGTTCTTGTCACCTCATCCTGACCCAAGCCTTGCCGGCCGAGCCTCCCTTAAGAGATGAGCTTCTGATATGGCTGCCGCATGGACAATTTTTGTCGCAGAATACAAACTTGAGATTCTCTCACTCTTTAGCTAACCATCGTTCGCTTCTGACTCTATCTCTTCATCTTCTTCGTCCTCGATCTGATTGGGAGGGGGGTGATGTTCGGCGTCTGGGGGGGCGCTCGGCTAAACTGAAGCCTAGTTAGACGCGCAAGGCCGAGAGGTGTTCACAAACAACTGGTCGGTTAGCTCAGTTGGTTAGAGCGTGGTACTAATATTTCACCTGAAATGTTGTGTAATGCCAAGGCCGGGAGTTCAAGCCTCCCACTGATCAATTCTTTTGGTTTTTGAGCATTTGGTCTCTCTTTTTGCTCTCTCTTGACGATATCTTTAATAATTTCTCATTTTCTTTTGTCTCTTGTCGTCAGTTTGTTGTTGTGGCGGGTCGGTTTGACTTACAGGCAGAGAGGGTTCCAACCAAAGTCTACTTTCAAAGATCTTACACCGATTTGATACAACCACATACGGCTCTACTGGGTCGTGCCATAATCACTTTCTAACTAGCGCTCGTCTTCTACTTGAATTATGTGTTTTGGAATTATTGAACGCGGAGAAATAAGTACTGCTTCTGTGTCTGAGCGTCGTCCGCGAAAAGAAGATGACACTTTGGCGCAGCGTACAAGCTGGAACACATTGCCATGATTTCGTCTCTGTGTCGAGGAAACTCAGCGACCAAGAAAGTATAACTTCGTGTTTGGGCACTAGCATCCAATGCCTAACGCTCGTCTATTGTCAAAGAGACAACTGACCACTTGCCTGTAGCCACGGCAAACCAACCTGTTGGATTACGAGGCAGAAAAGGGCCCTATTAGGTAGTTAGGTAAGGGTGGTAGGTAGGCAGCCTAGGCCCGTGCAGACGGACCCTTCTACTTACTTACACCCACAGAGGGATCGCGGGCTCTACCTACGAACTTCCCCTCCTATATATGCGCAATAGACCTATATTAACTTATTAACCTCGTTATAACCAAAAGGTCTAACTTACTTATATATATACTAATATTAATTAATAATTAAATTATATATATATTTTTATTATAAGTTAATAAAGATATAATTATAAAAAAAATAGCCTTAACCTACTTTATTAGTTATTCTAACTTATTAACTTAGTTCTATTTATTTAATTAATAATAAGTAGCTTAGTTTATACTACCTTAACTCTCCTTTATTACTACTAGTTAATAACTAGTTAACTAGTTATAGGCTATTAAAAGTGCGCTTTATTATATATAATCTCTTTTATTAAAACTATTATTATAAAAATATTAACTACTTTATTACTACTATTAACCTCGCTTTTATTATTAATATTATTTTTATTAACTTTATTATAATTACTAACTTTTTTTTAATCGAGCTGCTTATAAAAGAATCTATTTTAAATATATTATAGCTTAGTACTATTTTAAATTAATAATAAGTAAGAGGAGATTAATTACTAAGAAATTAATTTAACGATTATTAGCGTACTAGCGCTTAGTAATAATAAGATTTTTAGAATTATAAATACGTTAATAATAAAGTATTCTTTTATAAATAGCGAAGTATTCTGAGATATTAAGGAAAAGAAAAGATCTTAATAGTAATAGTAATAAGGATTTATTTTATATTACTAACAAATCTACCTCCTTTTAACTTAATAAAAGCTCCGAGACTAGACTAGTAAAAATAAAGTACGAAAAGTACTAAAAAAAATTACTAATTAGTAGCTAACGGAATCCTTTATTTATTACTAAAAATACGGTTATAAAAGGCCTTTCTTTTTTTTTTATAACTTTTTACTAACTTTAGTAACTTTTTATTTATATACCTCGTTAAAAGAGTAGAATTTTCTAATTAATAATAATAGCCCGCTTATTATTATTAAAATGATCACTATAACTAACTTATTACTCATTTTAACTTAACTAATATTATATTATAATTAAAATATTATAATTACTTTTTATTATATAACTTACCTCGTGGATATATTATAATAATTACTAGCCCTAATAATAAGTAAGAAGGGGCTAACGATTAGTTAATATTATTTTAAACTTATTTATATTTTTAAATTACAGAACTATATTTAATTCTAACTCGCTAATAAGATTATATTAACCTAACTTAATAAGGCTTATTTAATATTATACCTACCCTTATAAGTAATAAGAAGCTTAATACCTTCGTCCTCTTTATAATAAAATCCTATTATTAAAATAGTTTAATAAGTAAAGAGCTATAAAAAGACTTTAAAACTAACTTTAATAGCTAGGAAATAAGGGACTTTTTAAAAATAAATAGTACGATTTTTAAGAAGCTAAGAGATTTTTTTATAAATAATAATATTAACCTAACGATTAGGGACCGTAGTTAAATAGTAAATAAGATTACTAACGCCCTTAATACTTAGTACTTCCCTACTTAAACTTTTAAAAAAATTATAGCTTATTATAGCCGTACTAAATACTTTAATATATTATATTACGATCCTTACTTCCTTTATTTACTACTCTTATAATTAATAAATATTAATAATCTTATTTTATAAGCTAGAGAAATAGTAAAAGAGTTTATATAACTCTAACTAGCTTAATTAAAATAAATAAGACTATAACCTTAACCTCGTTATTAACTAACTAACTTATTACCTCTTTAAAAAAAAGAGGAGAAAGAACTAGAGAATAAAGTTATTATTATTTAATAATAAAATCTATCTTATTAAATACTATACTTCGATAAAGAAACTAAAGATAATATTATACTTAATACCCGCTAATTAATTAACCTCGCTAAGCTTTATAATAATAAAAATAAATATAGTAACGAGAAGTATAATATTTTTAATAAAAAGCTTCGGATTTTTAAAATACTATACTAACGGGCGGGAATTAGTAAATAATATTATTCTAATACTTTTTTAAATATACTTAAGGGAAGGGCGTTAACCTTTTATTTTAACTAACTTAGTAATACCTCTAACTTACTTAGTTTTAATATAATATACTAAAAGACCTAAAAGTATTTTAAATTACTTATAAGTCGTTAAAACTACTTTATTAAGCTCTATAATCTCTATTAATACTTTATAATTTATAAGAACTTAAATAAGTTAAATTAATAGATCTTATAAGCGCTTATTAATTATATTATAATCCTTTATAAAGCGCTAGTTACGTAAGGATTTATTTTTAATATAAATAACTAACTCCTTTATTATATAAGTAGTATATTAAAGTATAGACTTATTATACTTAACTTAGTACCTATATTTACTAGTATTTATTACTAGCTTAGTATTTTAATTAACATTATAAAAAGAGAGCGTAACTATAATAAGTAATAGTAATATTTTTAAAATAGTATTTATAATAAAGAGGTCCTTACTACTTACTAAACCGACCGTATTTATAATAACTTTAGTAGAGAGACCCGGTTTAATAAGCAGAATTAATATAGCCGTAGTATTATTAATAAAAAGTACTTTATTTATTATAAAACCGGCTATTAGTTAACTAAGTACTTAGAAAAAGAGCGACGTTAAGTATATTAAAAATATAAAAATAATAAAAAAAAGAATAAGAGATTTATACTAAGCTTATACTTATAGTTCCTCGCTTTTTATAAAAGAACTACCCCTATTAATAACGATAATAATAATAATATTATAATTTAATATTTTAATAGCCTCGACTTTAATTATAAAAATAATTACGAAAACGAAGTCTAGATCTTAATAATATACTTTATAACTATTATTAATAATAAAGCCCTTATAAATATCCTTACTATTTAAATAATAAAGCATAGCCTTATTAATACTACTTTTATTAATAAGTTAACTAAGCTTATAGAACTAGTAACCTCTTTTTTACTAAACGGGAGGTACTTATTAAGGGATTTTTAAGGTATTATACTTAATATTAACGCTATAGAATTCTTAACTACGGGCTACCCTTAACTCTTTATATTATAATAATAATAATTTAAAGTTATTTTTAATACTTTTAAAACTAGTAAAGTAGGTATTCGATTTAGTAATAGTAAACTTATAAGGTTATTAAGATTTATAATTATTAATACCCTATTTAATAATATTATTTTTTATATCTTATTAACTAATACTCCTTTCTTATACTACTTAAGGAATATAAATAAGCTAAGAGTATACTTTAATAATATTAATAACTTACTAATTAAGGGAGATATTATAGTATTTATTATTTATAAATAAAAATACTCTTAGCTTTTACTCTTTAATAATAAAAAAGCTATTACTAATTACTTAATAAAGGGCGAATTATATTACTTATATCAGTACTTTAGTTACCCTTTAGTCCCTCATTTCCTAAAGCTATTCTAGTAGTTTAGTAATAACATAGAGATCGTAGCTCTTAAAAAGCTTATAAAGGTTTATTAATAATACTAATTTAACAGTACTACTCCTAACTAATTTAAATTTACTTTATAAAATAATTATAATTTTAATTATAAAATCGTAATTAATATAATATACTTAATAGACTATAAGGGCACTAATTAACTAGTACTTTACGTCGTTAATACTACTACTTCTTTTTAAATAGTAAAGTTCTTTATAAATATAATTACGAAGTATATATAAGAAGCTCTTTAGTTATATTAAATCGACGTTTATTTCGGTCTACCGGTGTTGGATTACGAGGTAGAAAAGGGCCCTATTAGGTAGTTAGGTAGGGGTAGTAGGTAGGTAGTCTAGGCCCGTGCAAACGGACCCTTCTACCTACTTACACCCACAGAGGGATCGCGGGCTCTGCCCACGAACTTCCCCTTATATACACACATATATATATATACATAATAGACCTATACTAACCTATTAACCTCGTCACAACTAAAAGGTCTAACCTACTTACGTATATACTAATACTAATTAGTAGTTAAATTATATATATATTTTTATTATAAGTTAGTAAGGATATAATTATAAAAAAAATAGCCTCGACCTACCTCACTAGTTATTCTAACTTATTAACTTAGTTCTATTTATCTAATTAATAATAAATAGCCTAGTTTATACTACCTTAATTCTCTTTTATTATTACTAATTAATAACTAGTTAACTAGTTAAGGGCTATTAAGAGCGCGCTCTATTACGTATAATCTTTTTTATTAAGACCCCTATTATAAAAAGATTAACTACTTTATTATTATTATTAACCTTACCTCTATTATTAATATTATCTTTACTAGCCTTATTATAATTATTAACTTCCCTCTAATTAAGCCGCTTATAAAAGAATCTATTTTAAATATATTATAACTAAGCGCTACTTTAAACTAATAATAAGTAAGAAAAAATTAATTACTAAGAAATTAATTTAATAATCGCTAGCGTACTAACGCTTAGTAATAATAAAACTTTTAGAATTATAAATACGTTAATAATAAAGTATTCTTTATAAATAGCGAAGTATTCCGAAATACTAAAGAAAAGAAAAGATCTTAATAATAGTAATAATAGGGATCTATATTATACTACTAGTAAATCTATAAAAGCTCCGAGATTAAACTAGTAAAACGAGGTATAAAAAGTATTAAAAGAAATTACTAATTAGTAGCCAACGGAATCCTTTATTAATTACTAAAAGTACGATTATAAAAGGGCCTTTTTTCTTTTTTTATAACTTTTTACTAACTTTAATAACCTTTTGTTTATATACCTCGTTAAAAGAGCAGAATTTTCTAATTAGTAATAGTAACCCGCTTACTACTATTAAAACAATCGCTATAACTAACTTACTATTTATTCGAACTTAACTAATATTATACTACGATTAAAATACTACGATTATCTTTTACTATATAACTTACCTCGTAAATATATTATAATAACCGCTAGCCCTAGTAATAAGTAAGAAGGGGCTAATAATTAATTAATATTACCTTATACCTATTTATATTTTTAAATTATAAAACTATACTTAATTCTAACTCGCTAATAGGATTACGTTAACTTAATTTAATAAGGCTTATTTAATATTATACCTACTCTTATAAGTAATAAAAAGCTTAATACCTTCGTCCTTTTTATAATAAGATCTTATTATTAAAATAGTTTAATAAGTAAGGAGCTATAGAAGGATTCTAAAACCGACTTTAATAGTTAAGAAATAGGGGACTTTTTAAGAGTAAATAGTATAATTCTTAAAAAACTAAGAGACTTTTTTATAAATAACGGTATTAACTTAATAATTAAGGACTATAGTTAAATAGTAAATAAGATTACTAATACCCTTAATACTTAATACTTTCCTATTTAGATTTTTAAGGAGATCGTAGCTTACTATAGCCATACTAAATACTTTAATATATTATACTACGATCCTTACTTCCTCTATTTACTATTCTTATAATTAATAAATATTAATAACCTTATTTAACGAGCTAAAGAGATAGTAAGGGAGTTTATGTAACCCCTATTAATTTAATTAAAATAAATAAAACTACGACCTTAGCCTCGCTACTAACTAACTAACCTACCACCTTTTTAAAAAAAAAAAAAAAAAAAAAAAATAAAGTTATTATTACTTAATAATAAAATCTATCCCGTTAAATACTATATTTTAATAAAGAAACTAAAGACAATATTATACCTAATACCCGCTAATTAATTAACTTTACTAAGCTATATAATAATAAGAATAAGTATAATAATAAGAAATATAATATTTTTAATAAAAAGCTTTGGATTTTTAAAGTACTATATTAACGAGCGGGAATTAGTAAATAATACTATTTTAATACCTTTTTAAATATACTTAAAGGAAGGGCGTTAACCTTCTATTTTAACTAACTTAGTAATACTTCTAACCCGCTTAGCTTTAATATAATATACTAAAGGACCTAGGAGTACTTTAAACTATTTATAAGCTATTAAAACTACCTTATTAAGCTCTATAACCTTTATTAATATTTTATAATCTATAAAAACCTAAGTAAGTTAAACTAATAAATCTTATAAGCGCTTATTAACTATATTATAATCTTTTATAAAATACTAACTATATAGAGATCTATTTTTAATATAAATAACTAACTCCTCTATTATATAAGTAATATACTAAAATATAAACTTATTATACTTAACTTAATACTTACGTTTACTAATATTTATTACTAGCTTAGTATTTTAATTAATATTATAAAGAAAGAGCGTAATTATAATAAGTAGTAGTAGTATTTTTAAAATAGTACTTATAATAAAGAGGTCCCCGCTACTTACTAAACCGACCGTATGTATAATAGCTTTAATAAAAAGACCCGATTTAATAAGTAAAATTAACATAGCCGTAGTACTACTAATAAAAAGTACTTCGTTTATTATAAAACTAGCTATTAATTAACTAAGTACTTAGAAAAAGAGCGACGTTAAGTATATTATAAATATAAAAATAATAAGAAAAAAAATAAGAGATCTATACTAAGTTTATACTTATAGTTCCTCGCTTTTTATAAAAGAACCGCCCTTATTAATAATAATAATAATAATAATACTATAATTTAATACTTTAATAGCCTCGACTTTAACTATAAAGATAATTATAAGGATAAAGTTTAGATTTTAATAATATACTTTATAACTATTATTAATAATAAAACTTCTATAAATATCCTCGCTACTTAGGTAATAAAATATAGCCTTATTAATATTACCTCTATTAATAAGTTAACTAAGCTTATAAAACTAACGACCTCTTTTTTACTAAATAAGAGGTACTTATTAGGGGATTTTTAAAGTATTATACTTAATATTAGTGCTATAGAATGCTTAACCGTAGGTTATTCTTAACTTTTTATATTATAATAGTAACGACCCGAAGTTATTTTTAATACCTTTAGAGCTAATAAAGTAAGTATTCGATTTAGTAATAGTAAATTTATAAAGTTATTAAGATCTACGGTTATTAATACTTTATTTAATAATATTACTTTTTATATCTTACTAATTAATACTCCTTTTTTATATTACCTAAGGGATATAAATAAGCTAAGAGTATATTTTAATAATATTAATAACTTACTAATTAAGGGAGACGTTATAGTACTTATTATTTATAAATAGGGATACCCTTAGCTTTTACTCCTTAATAATAAAAAAGCTATTACTAATTATTTAATAAAAAGCGAATTATACTACTTATATTAGCACTTTGGCTACCTTTTGGTTCCTTATTTCTTAAAGCTATTTTAGTAATTTAGTAATAATATAGAGATCATAGCCCTCGAAAAGCTCACGAAGGTCTATTAATAATACTAACTTAATAATACTACCCCTAGCTAATTTAAATTTATCTTATAAAATAATTACGATTTTAATTATAAAATCGTAATTAATATAATATACTTAATAAACTATAAAAGTACTAACTAACTAGTACTTTACGTCGTTAACACTACTACTTTTTTCTAAGTAATAAGGTTCTTTATAAATATAATTACGAAGTATATATAAGAAGCTCTTTAGCTATATTAAATTAACGTTTACCTCGGTTTATTAAACTAGATTATTATAAATATTAATAAGAACTTTAGCGCCGTAAAGTTTAAGTTTTTTACTAAATTTATATTTATTAAAATTAAAGAAGTACCCGTCGAAGCTTATAATAGTATTAATAAGGCTAAGAAATACTACGTAATACTTAAAAAGGTATATAATATTATTTAAAATAAATACTTATTAATAAGCGCGGAGGCTATACTTTAGGCTATAATTAAAATAGTTAATAATATAATTAGCCTAAATAGCCTCGTTCTTATACTCCTCGTTTTTAGAGCTTTTTTACGCACTTCTAATAAATCTTTACTATTACTAAATATTACTTAATAAGTAAAAGTAATTAGAAAAGTAATAAGGGAAGTCCGTAGACTTTATATTAATAAATAAATAAGTAAGGTACTAACTACTTAAAATAAACTAAATATCTCCTATATTATTAATTTATTATTATAGTTAAATATTAAAGTTTAACGAGAAGGTAAGGGATAGAAGGGCCTATTTAAGCTCGTTTTAATAAGTAATATTACTTATATAGTAAACTTATTTTATAGCTTAATAAACTTCTAGGTTATTATAATTAAACCTTAGTACTTAAAAAAGGTTAACCCCGAGCTACTAGCTATAATAATAGAGTACGTTAACTACTTATTAATTCCCGTAGTTAACTAGCTAATTAATAACGGCGCTATTATTAACGAGATCTTTAATAAAATTATTATAATAATTAATAATAACCCTTTATTATAAAAGAAAAGAATTAAAAAAATATTAATATAGCGCGGCTATAATAATATTTTTATAATTATTACTTACTTTATATTTAAAAAAAAGGTAAACTTTAAGTTAGTTACTAAACTCTATAGTAAAGGTATTATTATTATACTAAGAGTACTTTTTATAAAATTTATTAATAAGGAGCTTTTAGGACTAGTTAAGAGAGGTATAATTAAATTCGTTTAACTCGGCCCTAAATATAGAAATATAAGGATATTTAAGTCTTAATTTATTAATAAAATAAAGAACCTAAGACTTAACTTTATTAAAAAGTCTTACTTAGTTATATAAGGGTATAATAATAAGGGGAAAAAAGAGATCCTTATATAGTTATTAATAATTTAAAGAACTAATTAATATTTAATCCTTATCCTAGCCCCGACCTTAATCCGAAAAGGCTACGTTATTTAGTTATAAAATATTACCTAAGTATATATATAATCGAGCTAACCTTTTTATTATAAGGTTTTTACTTAATTATTAACTTAGATCCGTTACTTATACCCTAAGGGTACTATTTTATACGTTATATAGTTACTATATAGTCTTATAAAATCTAATACTTACTAATAAGTAATATATAATAAGTATTATTTAAAAATACTCTAAATAATAATATTTACGTTTAACTTATACTTATTAATTTTAATAAGAAAAAGCGGATTATTCGGTATTATTAAAATATAAACTAATAATATAATTAAATTATTAAATAAAACTTTTAGTTAAAAAGAAGAGACTAAGCTTAAGCGCGCTAAGCTACTAACTAAACTAAAGTAATAACTATTAGCTAATAAGCTATTTATTTTTAATAGCGGAATTATTTTACTAAAAAGTAGTAATATAATACTTAGATAAAAGAACTAAGAGAAGAAGCTTAAGTAAGTTAACTCCTTAGTATTAAACGCTAAATAATAATTTATTAAATAGCGAGCTTAAAGTACTTATATTATATTAATTTACTAACTAAAAGTAGCTTTTAATACGTCGTTTATTACTTAATATTAAGTAAATCCGTTATTTATTAATTACGCTATACTAAACCGTTATATTAAATAGTAAATAAATTACTTAGACCGAGGGCTTATATTCGTACTATTAGATCTAATTATAGCTAAACTCTTTATTTTTATAAATAGGTTATTTATAAATAATACTAATTATACTTTATAACTAAGTTATATTATTATTTTTATAAATAAAAAACAAACTAACGAGAGTTTTATAATTAATAATAATATTATTTACTATAGCTTTATAAAGAGTAAAAGGATTACTTAGAGTATATTAATATTAAAAGTCTATAATATAGTTATAAATATTAACGTTACTTATACTATTTTAACTACCCTAGACCTTATTATTAAATAACTTAACGTTCTAAAAATCCTTATAATAATTTATATAAATTTATACTTATTATATAAATACCTCGTTAAGCTAGGTATTATAAAAGAAAAGCGCTTTATAATAAATATTATAATACTTTAATAATTATATAAACGCTACGAGCTCTACGAGATTCGTTAGATTAATAACGATAATAACCTAGCTAACGGGTTTATAAAAAGTATACTAAATAAGTCCCTCAAGCGATTCGTTAATAAAGGAATTATTATAATTAAAATAAAAGGGTAAGTAATACGTAGTTAAAATAATAGTATACTATAGGTAGTAAGTTATTTAATAAATATATACGCCTCTCGGGCTTCGGTTTAGAGAAAAACGTATGTATTTAGGGCGTAATTAAACTAATAAAAAGCTCTTTTTTAACTACGCTAGATTTAATAATTTCCGAGGAGTTTAGATATATAAATTATATATATTAGAGGATTAGGAAGTAATTAGAAAAAGGGGATAATAAAATTTCTATATAAATAATTATAGCAGAAGCTATACTAAAATTTCGGTATACGGCTTTAGGTATTTCTAAATAGGGGATTAATAGTAGATTTTACTATTAGTTCTTATTAGTAGGGGACCTAGTCCCTATTCTACCCTTTTTTATTATAAAAGTAAAAGATTATTAATATTAGATTACGAGGTAGAAAAGGGCCCTATTAAGTAGTTAAGTAGGGGTAGTAGGTAAGTAGTCTAGGCCTATATAAACGGACCCTTTTACTTACTTATACCTATAGAGGGATCGCGGGCTCTACTTACGAACTTCCCCTTATATATATATATATATATATATACGTAATAGACCTATACTAACCTATTGACCTCGTCGCGACCGAAAGGTCTAACCTGCTTACGTATATACTAATAACCGGACTAGATTATTATAAATATTAATAAGAACTTTAGTACTATAAAGTTTAAGTTTTTTACTAAATTTATATTTATTAAAGTTAAAAAAGTGCCTATTAAAGCTTATAATAGTATTAATAAGGCTAAGAAATACTACGTAATACTTAAAAGGGTATATAATATTATTTAAAATAAGTACTTATTAATAAGCGCAAAGGCTATATTTTAAATTATAATTAAAATAATTAATAATATAATTAACCCAAATAGCCTCGTTTTTATATTCCTCGTTTTTAAAACTTTTCTACGCACTTCTAATAACTCTCTACCGTTACTAAATATTACTTAATATATAAAAGTAATTAAAAAAGTAATAAGAGAAGTCTATAAACTTTATATTAATAAATAAATAAGGTACTAATTACTTAAAATAAACTAAATATTTCCTATATTATTAATTTATTATTATAATTAAATATTAAAGTTTAGTAAGAAAGTAAGGGATAAAAGGGCTTATTTAAGCTCGTTTTAATAAGTAATACTACTTACGTAGTAAACTTACTTTATAACTTAATAAGCTTTTAAATTATTATAATTAAACCTTAGTACTTAAAAAAAGTTAACCCCGAGCTACTAGTTATAGTAATAGAGTATATTAATTACTTATTAATCCCTATAGTTAATTAACTAACTAATAGCGGCGCTACTATTAATAAGATCTTTAATAAAATTATTATAATAGTTAATAATAACCCTTTATTATAAAAAAGGAGAATTAAAAAAATATTAATATAGCGCGGCCGTAGTAATACTTTTATAACTATTAATTATTTTATATTTAAAAAAGAGGTAAATATTAAACTAGTTACTAAACTCCGTAATAAGGGCATTATTACTATATTAAGAATACTTTTTATAAAATTTATTAATAAAGAGCTTTTAGGACTAGTTAAAAGAGGTATAATTAAATTTATTTAACTCGGCCCTAAATATAAGGATATAAGGATATTTAAGTCTCGATTTATTAATAAAATAAAGAACTTAGGACTTAACCTTATTAAAAAATCTTATTTAGTTATATAAGAGTATAATAATAAGAAAAAAAAAGAGATCCTTACGTAGTTATTAATAATTTAAAGAACTAGTTAACGTCTAATCCTCGCCCTAGCCCCGACCCTAATCTAAAAAAGCTATATTATTTAGCTATAAAATATTACTTAAGTATATATATAATCGAGCTAATTTCTTTATTATAAGGTTTTTACCTAATTACTAACTTAGATCCGTTATTTATACTTTAAGAATACTATTTTATATATTATATAACTACTATATAATCTTATAAAACCTAGTACTTATTAATAAGTAATATATAGTAAGTATTATTTAAAAATACTCTAAATAATAATATTTATATTCAACTTATACTTACTAATTTTAATAAAAAAAAGCGGATTATTTAGTATTATTAAAATATAAACTAATAATATAATTAAATTATTAAATAAAACTTTTAGTTAAAAAAAGAGACCGAGCTTAAGCGTGCTAAGTTATTAATTAAATTAAAGTAGTAACTATTAGCTAACGAGCTACTTATTTTTAATAATAGAATTATTTTATTAAAAAGTAGTAATATAGTATTTAAATAGAAGAACTAAAGGAAGAAACTTAAGTAAGTTAACCCCTTAGTATTAAATACTAAATAATAATTCGTTAAATAATAAGCCTAAAGTACTTATATTATATTAATTTATTAATTAAAAGTAGTTTTTAATACGTTATTTATTATTTAATACTAAATAAATCCGTTGTTTATTAATTACGCTATACTAAACCGTTATATTAAATAATAAATAAATTACTTAAACCGAGGGCTTATATTCATATTATTAGATCTAACTATAACTAAACTCTTTGTTTTTATAAATAGGTTATTTATAAATAACGCTAATTATACTTTATAACTAGGTTATATTATTATTTTTATAAATAAAAAATAAATTAATAAGAGCTTTACGATTAATAACAATATTATTTACTATAGCTTTATAAAAAATAAAAAAATTACTTAGAGCGTATTAATATTAAAGGTTTATAGTATAGTTATAAATATTAACGTTACTTATACTATTTTAATTACCCTAGACCTTATTACTAAATAACTCGACGTTCTAAAGATTTTTATAATAGTTTATATAAATTTATACTTATTATATAAATACCTCGTTAAGCTAGGTATTATAAAAAAAAAGCGCCTTATAATAAATATTATAATACTTTAATAATTATATAAATACCGCGAGTTTTATAAGATTTATTAAATTAATAATAATAATAACCTAGTTAATAGGTTTATAAAAAGTATACTAAATAAGTCCTTTAAGCAATTCGTTAATAAAAAAATTATTATAGTTAAAATAAAAAGGTAGGTAATACGTAGTTAAAATAGTAATATATTATAAGTAATAAGTTATTTAGTAAATATATACGCTTTTTAAGCTTTAGTTTAGAAAGAAACGTACGTATTTAGGGCGTAGTTAAACTAATAAAAAGCTCTTTTTTAATTATATTAAATTTAATAATTTTTAAAGAGTTTAAATATATAGATTATATATATTAGAGGATTAGGAAGTAATTAGAAAAAGGGGATAATAAAATTTTTATATAAATAATTATAATAAAAGCTATATTAAAATTTTAATATATAGCTTTAAATATTTTTAAATAGGGAATTAATAATAAATTTTATTACTAATTCTTACTAACGGGGGACCTAGCCCTTATTCTACCCTTTTTTATTATAAAAATAAAAAACTATTAATATTAGATTATAAGGTAAAAAAGGGCCTTATTAAGTAGTTAAGTAAGGGTGGTAAGTAGGTAGCCTAGGCCTATATAGACGGACCCTTCTACCTACTTATACCTATAGAGGGATCGCGGGCTCTACCTACGAACTTCCCCTCCTATACACGCGTAATAGACCTATACTGACCTATTGACCTCGTTGCGACCGAAAGGTCTGACCTGCCTACGTGTATACTAACACAACCCGTGTGCGCTATGTCTCTTGTTCCAACAATAAAAACTCTTATGCTTCACTTCCTTGACGATACTGAGGCCAGCCCGTTTCATACCTGAGATCTTTTGAAAAGATCCTCCTATTGTGCGAAGATATGAAAGATGACGAGTCTTTGTTGGTTGCTTATAACATATCATTTTACCTGTACGTTGCTGGTCAAAAACGCCATACACCTATTGAGAAAATGAAACCGCGATGCGGAACAATATCGTGACTGGCTGTAGTGTTAGCCTCCATCCGTTGTCTACCGCGATAGCCTTCCATGGCAGGGACTGAAAGTTCAAGTAGAGGCATGATACTCGAGCTATCCTTGGGTTTGCTGATTGCATCCTCGTGTCCCAGACTTTTGGTAAATAACTTGGACCTTTGTACTAAGCCAATTAATGGAAACATCAGAGGGCATCCTCATACTTCTTTAGCACGATTCGATGTTTTATTATGCTCCTGCTGCCCTCTTGGTATCAACAAGCCAGCCGTTGACATCCTCAACGTTTAGCAGTGGAAGGATGAAGTTCATTCTACTCCCGTCGCCTATACCATGGCATTGGTAACTTACTCTGATAGAAAACCGTCACACCATATCTGGAGGCCTTGGCCCCCACGTCACTGTTCAAAAGGGTACCCCGCCGCGTCTGCCTGCGGAGCCGTCAGCGCCCACGACATGCTGCGTCATTACCATCCCTCTTCCCTTGCCTGAAATAAGAAGCATCCGGTAAGCGCCTCAAGGCTTATGAGAGGCAATCAGTCAACTAACAAGTCGACTTGGCCAAGCTGAGATGGTCGTTATCCTGGCGTGTTCCTCAAAGGCGCCCGTGATTCAACCTAGGCCGTGTGGCCACATTTGATAAAAACCCCCTTCAATATCACTCACCGCGAGCCAGCTGAACGGCCTAGTCGGCATGAGAGGAAGGGGTTTACCTAACTCGCATGCTAAACAAACATTCGAATCGAGTTCTTTCTTGGAATACAGGTCTAGGATGGAGACCAACTCACACACAAATCCTTAGGTACATGATCCAACGTCAAATTATTCAAGCCAAACAAATGTCGGTCGAGAAAAAGAGAGGCAATGTCTTGTCCGATTCCGCGGAGACATTGGTCTAGAAATGACGCCTCACCCAGACACATCTCGCATCATACGCGTAATATCGAAACATTAGATATCACCCAGTAGAGTAAGAAAACGTTGTAAGTTGAGAAGCGCAAATGCTGGCAAGCCGCCTCTAGGTAACCCTCTATGTTACCTCGGTGACCTGCCGTACCATGCTGATGATGTATTATTCCGTCACTTACAGGCGGATGTCTATTCCGATCGTCTTATACGGTAAAGGAGCCGGTAGCCTCCGGGCTCTTTTCCACCTCCGTTTTGCCCCTCTGTCTTGCTCTGAAGCTATACTTTACTTTGTGTTCATCATACCAAGACCCCCTCCTCGCTATCAGGAAAGCACCTCTCCAGCAACCTCTCGCGATGCCTCACAAGAGCAGGAAACTCGCGCAGAATCTCCGACAGCGACGCATCCACCCACCCAAACTCCTCGTCGAGCAGCAGCTGCGTGTACGAGAAGACAGACGCGTCAAACAGCGTCGGGCCCTCGCAGCCAAAGAACCACTCACCACCACCACCCTCTCCCCCCTTTTCTGAGTGACTACTACTTCGACTGCTGCCGTTCTCCCCCAGCAACGCAGCAAGAGCCTCAAACGCGGCGCGCGCGTCAGCGTGTACCCTCTTCGCATCCACCACCGCGCTCCTCGTCACCTTCAACACCTCGGCCTCGGCCGCCGCGCGGACCTGGTGCGCGAGCGTCAGCCTGACGACGGGGTTCTTTGAGGCCGGCTCGACGTAGAGTCGCGACAGGAGGTCCGCGTTGGCGGGGGCGAGGTAAAGGGCGTATAGCCAGGCGGCGCGGAGGCGGTGGTCCAGCAAGGACTGGTAGGCTTGTTCGCGGGCCTTGAGCTCCGCGTCGGGCGCGGAGGAGGTCGAGAAGGAGGAGGAGAGCACGGGCAGCCTCTTGAGGGTTGTGTTTTCTAGGGCGTAGGATTCGAGTTTCGAGGGGCCGGCGATGGGGCGGAGAGGGGAGGGCGGGAGGAGGTAGGGGAGGGCGCCGGAGGGGGAGGCGTGGTTTGTTGAGGGGGCGATGTGGAAGTCTACGCCGGCGATTTTGAGAAAGGTCTGTTTGGGAGGGGAGGGTTAGCCTGATGCTGCGTGCAAAGACGGAGGACGAGTATAGGCAACGGCGGGCATGTCGCCAGGGAAGAGGAGGAAGACATCGAAACGAACCTGCCACTTTAGACACGAGGGGTTGAAGCTCGGTCGGCCCCTCGGGGCATCGTCGTCCGCGATGAAGACGTATAGTGTCGGCGTGTCGCCGCGGGAGGGACTGCGGAGGGGTAGGTCGTTGGCAGGGTAGACGGCGAGGGGGAAGCGTCGGAAGAGGGCGGCGACGGGGGCCGGGACGGCGAACCAGCTTCTCGGGGTGTTGTCCGGCATGATGGCTAGCTTGCGGCAGCGGCGTTGGCGCCGGAGGTGGCTTGCTCTCGGTGAGGCCGATGCGGTCGATGATGAAGGCGGGCGGGCGGGTAGGAGTCCTGGGCCTGGGTGTGATTGGGAGGGATTGGATGGAACGGAGAGCTCCCGTCGTATGACGCGGGGAGATTGAGCCGAGGATTGTGGAGGTCGGGTGTCCGGCAGACGGGGCTCGGCGGCGGGGTGAGCTGCGGGATGGGATGCAGAGCGAGCTCGGGGGAAAAGATGCGGCGCCGGTGCGTGGCTGGTAGGTGTGATTTGCCCTGGGAGAAAGGGGGAGCGGTGCGGCGTGCGGCGTGCCTCGGTCTCGCGGAATGGCGGGGCGGTAGGCTGTAGCTACCTTACTCAAACTTCAAAGTTGGGCCTGAGGTCAGGAAATCGGTATACTCCGTAGGTAGTACTCTACAGCTCGTGGTTTGATTGGTCGGATTCATGAGATTTGATGGAGACGTCCGTTGTTCCGTACGTAGTAAGGTATTCGTGTGGTTGTACGATTATGCCCGTCGCGATGCGCAACTTTCTACACCGCCCATCCTGTGTCTTCGGAGTAATTTATCGCTTCTCCATGCGAGATAAGGGGTCTTTGCTCCCGAAGTCTACTTTCCCGCTCCTCAATTTTCTCGGCGCATTTGGGGCGAGACAGGGGCATAAAGTGGGTGGTGCCAGAACTTGCTACCTTAGTGTTGCATGAGGGTTTTTATTTCTCCTTCTCGTTGCTTTATCCCACTCTTACTCTTGAATATGGCCATGGAGACGTTGACCCGTGGACCATGGGCCAGTGGACAGCAAGTGCATGAATGGACGCCCGTTTGCTGGTTTGAATAAAGCTACCGGGACAGCTGCAGGAGAGCTGCAGCCGTGTCCAGCGGCCGTCCAGTCAGTTACGGATACTCTGCTGCAGCTGGGAAGACGGAGCGGGTTTGCGGCGCCGTGGATGGACCCTGAATTTCTTGTGACATGCCTGCCTTTGGCTGTATTGCGGTATGCCTCTTCTTTCTGGATCTGCCCTCGTCCTCGATGCAGCTTTTGATTGACACGAACATATCCGTAGCAATGCTTTTCTTGCAAGTACTCCGTATATTGGCGGGTCACTTGGGCCAAAGTCCCGGTCATCAGACTGGAAGAATTCCCATATGTCACTGGCTGGAAAGGTCATGGGAATCTCGCTCAAATTCCAGAGTTGCCTGCCTCGGCGGCGGGGCGATATCGGCGTGCCCCGGAACTTGGAAGAACTGCCAAATGATAGCGTGCCCTCGGTCGGTCCAAGGTGAGTGGCTGCGGATCAACCGCGGTGAATTTCCCAGATCCGAGAGACCTTCTAGCGGGTGGGGCTTCAGGTTCTGCGTCTTCCTCTTCTTCTCCGGGGAGGGGGGGGGGGGGGGGGGCGGGGCACGGTGTCGTGGTGTGAGGTTGCTCGCGTGGGGGGCGGGCTGCTGGGGGGGGGGTTGTGTGTGCGGCGGTGGCGGGGGGGGGGGGGGGGGGGGGGGGGGGGGGGGGTCGCAAGGTGACCCTCGGTACTTTCGGTCAAATTCCTCGCCCAATTCCCAAATGGGCCTCTCCTACCGCCGTTACGGGTTTTCCGCCCGTCGACAATCCATCCTCGACGAGTCGACAGCTTGTCACTTTTGACGTGGTTGCAGGAAGAAAGCTGACCCGCCCGCAGGAACGATGTCCGTCACGGCGGGCACTCACACCGGACACTGCCCGGCAAGCATTGAGCCATTCCTTGGAAAGTTGACAGGAGCCATGACGGCCAGGCACAGAGCACTACGTATTGACATGCCAGATAGAAAGATCGCGCGACTCGTGCAGAACATGCAAGTGTATGCGCCTACGCCAGCGCCGACGCTATTACAGAGGGGAAGCATGGCCCATCGATCGATTCCATCCCCTCCACACCTCTTTTGATGGCTCTGGACCTTGATGGGCACCTCGTTCAATTTTTGCTTCGACGCTTGCCGAGCAACTCCTCGGCGAATTGACTCGAACACTGGCGAGCTAATCGGGAGTTGAGGCCGTCTACCACGGCGACTTCCTTACACTGGACATCCGTTGCTACCAAAAGTCGAGGTTGACCTGCCACTGCCCGCCTACCTTACCTAGGTAGCTTCGACTAAAGCTGCATGGTCCTAGGCGATGGGCTAGGAGGAACCTTCCCAATCCAAACTGTCGTCAACTTGTTCGTCCGAGACTATGCTGTTGCGCATTTGGCTATTCGTACGCATGCTGTGGAGGGCCAGGTTCCGAATGCTGCGTTCCAAGAATCGACGTGAGGGAGGATCCTGATCAAAATTTTTGTCAATCAGAAAAGAAACGCACAAGGCATTCAGGCAAGAAAGAAATTTTGCCATTCTCCGGCATATGGATATTGCATGATTCTCGCCCTTGGATCAGAAGAGAGTGGTCCAACATGAGCATCATCCTGCCGCGGCCTGTGTTACCTCCCGGGATATTCTCATGCCGAAGGTATTCCGAAGCCTCGCATTTGGCTGGAGCGACTCAGCGAGGACGTTTTGGCGGGGCAGCCGTGGGGAAAGCATTTTTTTCCCTCTCTTCCAAAGTGGGACACGTTTGTCAAACGTGGGAGATGTCCGTCCCGAGATTTTCCGTTGCTTGAGACCAAAGCCCACTGCCCAGAGGGTCCCCAGACGGGAAGCATGCCGCTAGGATGAAGCGAGGTCGGAAAACCAAGCGACGGAGGGGCGGACATGCGCGTTCGACGGTCGCTCAAGACGAAGAAAAAAAAAGTTAAGGCGAGGCGCCGAAGAAGCTAGTTGTCTTGTGGGGTGGAAAGCCTGGAGAGTGCCACAGAGAAAACGGATGCGCCGTCAACATCGTTCGGTTCTTCTTCACATGTCTCCACCGAAGCCGGCATCTCCTAGGATGCTCTCGGTGATAGGTGTCGGCAGCATGGAGTCTGATGGACCAAGTTCAAGACCAACAACAACCGTCGCCACTTCTCCAGCCCCAAGTTTCTTACCTTACGTGAGTATCCACGACCACGCAACGTAAGGAGCAGCGGGAAGCCCAGGCAGAAAAGTCTTTTCCGGATACGTCAACCGTCAACGGTCCTTTGCGCACAGCCATCCCGCGGAAAGTGAGGCAAGAGGTGCCTGCTCAACCAAAGAGGCAAGAGCTGACGAAGACGAAGGCTTCAGCCTTCATGAATTGGAGGGATCAATGTGGAAGGCAGAGGAGCAGAGACTGGGGGAAATCACAAGCAAAATGGAAAGAGGCGTCTTGAATCAGGAGCCACCAGATCTTCCATCGTTTGAGTTTTGGCAATCGCTCGCAGCTTCCCCGGCTTTTCTCTTTGTTTTGATGGAGATGTTGGAACAAGTTCAAGGCTTGTGATTTTCCCCCTCCCCTCATGGAGTTCTCCCCCGCAATCCCGTCCAAGATAGAGTTCAGCCCGCATCAACCCAGCACCGCGAAACCACCTCACCTTACCTTAAGGCTTGGCTTGGTATTCATCGTCGGGCTGTTGTCTCCCTCGTCCTAGGCCGAAATCGAACGAGGCAGGGCTTCCGTGCATTGGCTCTTGAGCTTCTTTCCCAGGATCACACAGCCAGGGGCGGTTTGATGCGATCCAGTACCATGCGGAGAAACGGCCCAGCGTCTCTCGCTGACGGCGCATCAAGGGAAAAGCAGACACGCAGGTACCGATACATGGGGAGCCGAGGCCACCCCCATGCTTCCAGCCCAGGCCCGTTATGACAACCTGCCCCCCAGGAACCAGCACCAAGGCACGCCGCACCATGACATGCTGCCTTTTTTGTGAAGAGTTGGCTCGACGGATACCTACCCCACACTGCGAAACGCTCGACGGCGAGAAGGCCGACCTCTCTCCTCCGTTTCCGCCGCTCAGGATTCGCCCATTCCAGCCTGTCAAGCACTGTGAGCGTGTGCTTCCGAACCTGCCACAGCGGTCGCTCGAGCCGCTGATCCGCAAAGACCCTGAAGGCCTTTTGGCCTTTGCTGAGTCGCGAGACGAGGTGCAAACCCCCTTCCCCCCCGCCTCAGATGGGGGAAGATGTACCGGTACTTGGCACATGGAGGCCCTCAGTTACTGCTTTTGGCGACGTTTACCGCGAGGCTTTACGCCTGACGCTTGTGCCTCTGCAAGTACCTCCCCGCAATGACAAACATCAGGTCAAGCAGGCTGCTGGCTGTTGATCTGGGCTGGGCCATGCTGGGTCGTAGAAGGTGGCTATTGGGGTTGATGGACAAGTATGCGTCGTCGTCTCCTTGACGAGGCAAAGAGAGGAAGCCGAGGCGATACGATAGCCGAAGAGAGTGAGGAAGAGAAAGAAGGAAACCATGCAGACGGCGGTTCGGCGTCATACCAAGCTCTCGCGCATTCATTCAACCTATCCACCTCCATCTTCGGACCTATTATCGCGGCTCCAGGAGTTGGTCGGGTCCAGGGCATAGAGCGTCATGGATTAGACGGCGGGAAATAACGTGAAGACGTATGGAGTATCGTCCCTCTTTTTTTCCCTTCCCTCTCAGTCTTGCTCTGCTCAGCGGGGAGAGGGAAGGGGAAAAAAAGAACTGGAGATAAGATGGATTCTTCAACCGCGGCTACTCTCCGTAACCGTGTACACTTACTTTGGCAAAGTAAATAACCCAACTCGGACAGCCATCTCGGTCTTGCGTCGGTAGATGGGAAAAAAAGCAGAAGACACACACTCGCGCGCGCGCGCACACACACACCTGATATTATTCTCTTTATCCTCTCGACTCGCCCACCCCAAGCTTTCCTGGCCCAATTACCACATTTATCCTATCCCTCCCACACTCCTCCCACACTTTTAACTGTTTAACCACACCCACCCACTCTCCTCGTCTGGATCAAAAGCAAGTCAACTGGACAACCCGCGAACCAACCCCAATCAAAGACAAGCCCATCACATCATCACTCGCACACCCACACAAATCCGCACGAGCTGTCTGTCCTCTACTTCGTACTTCGTACACAATAGACTACTCGCTCCAGCCTTCTTTCGGCTCAGGATCCTACATACACTCAAGCAAGGAAACGCTGCTGCTGCTACCACCCACACTATCCCGCATACCTACGCAAGCCCGCGTCGACTACCGACTCACACTCGCCTTATTCTGTCCTCCAGGCCTGGCTCAGCTGCTACACACTCGAACGATATCCCACACATAAGAGTCGCAACATCCCTCCGCGCCTGACTGTGGTATCGCCGATCCCCCTTCTGCCTGTCTCACTTCTGCGAATCACTCTCTCCCTCTCCCTCTTTCTATTTTGCCAAAAAAAAGAGAAACCAAAACTTGGCCTGCCTCCCGCTTTGTTATCTGCCTCTCACGCGCTCACTCGCTCGCTCGCTCAATCTATCCACCGACTCGTTCGGCCTTGTTACCCGCTGCCGGAGCAAGGGTTGGTAATCCGCAATCGCGCCGAATTCCAATATTGCCCATCCAATATTGTTGCAAGCAAAGACAAGCGGTCCCGCAATTATAGCCTGTCACCGACAACCCAGGGTCGTCCCACGATCACTTTAAACCAGCCGCCGTCCTCACCCACACACCCCACGCCTCACGGCATTCCCGCTGCTCGTTACTTGGTCTTGAGTAGAATCTCAGACACCACACGTACTTTTTCGTGTCTACTCCGCACTCACCGTCGACTATCCTTCTTTTTTCACAAAAGGGGTTCTTCCGCACCTTCACTCTTGTCGGACATTTCCCACTCCACCCTTCTTAGCTTCTTGATCCCGCCTTTCCCTCCTCCCCACCCCCCGCCTGACATCACCTACTTTTCAGGTACCTGTGCTACTTGGGGTCTCACATAAAGAGTCAAGATCTGCGCTCCGAAATCGAAGATCTGGGGAATAAGTATAATACCACCAACCATCCATCGCCCCCTTCTCGGACCTTGGTTCCTGGCCCTACGCAGCAATCATCCCACACCCGAATACTCCAACCTTCTCTCGTCATTGAGAGAATCGTATCACAACCACAACAACATCTCGAAAATCGTCACCATCACCCACCACGCACCGCCCACCATGAACGCACCAATCCAGTCTCCCAAGCGCCAGGACTCCACGTCCTCCATCTCCTCCTCATCGTCGCACATGTCCACAAACCAAATGATGGCGCCACCCCAACCCAACGGCCAGCAGCCCCCTTCAACCGAGGCCTTCCTCCGCGACTTCACACTCGTCGCCGAGGCCGCAAAACGTGCCCAGATGGCCGTCATGATGCGCGACTTTGAGTCTTGCGGGCTCTCATAGATGGATGCCGCATTCTGTTCGGTTCACGCAAAGAAAGAGTCCGAAAGCGACCGAGCTTTTCCCATCGTCCCGGGAAGCTTTTTCTCCAACTGGCTCAGACCGTCATTTTGAGGAACGAATACTCCGAATTTCATCGGATGAGAGGACCCCGCTGAAACGCTGTTACGGGGCCGAGAGGGAAACCGAGGCACCGCGCCAACGCTTCGGCGGAGTCGGGGCAGAGGGGGACCAGGGCGAGAGAGAGTTTGTCATGTCATTGAACCGACGACACTGGACTCCCCTTAGCTCTTCTTCCCCTCACCAGATTCAGTCACTGGCGTGGCCTTCCTCGGTCCATCTCTTCCCTTTCCTCTCACTCACTCTCTCACTCGCTTTCACTCTTCACCCGCTCGCTACACAAAATTTAATCGACATTGAAGTCTCTGGGGAACTCGACACGGTTTCGCATTTCTTCTCGGTGATTAGAGGCGGGGATAGACAAAGACTCATCTCATCGGGTTCATCTCACTGGGGTTTTTCCTTCATGATAAACACACGCCACCACACTACTACACATTCACACAACAACTGGCGTATACGGAACAAATGGGGGGCATCATTGCATTGCGGGAAATTTCGTTTTGATATCACGAATATTTGGAAAGGACACGACTTTTGGCGTTTTGGGAGGGAAGAAACTTGGGCGTCTATCACGACCCAGTTGAATTGGATTCCGCTCACCATTTTATTATTTACTGTTTTTCCTGTATGAATACCACTGAGGAGGACAAATGGGCTTACCTAGATCTTGCTTTACAAATTCTTATCCACAAAGAAATAAGGCCAGTCTATCTGGTCTTTTTTCAATACTCTTTTGGGTTACAGATTGCCTTATCTCTAATGTGACATGGCCTCAATGATTGACTGCCGTTCGCTCTCATATCTTTCTTTACATGTTCTCGCCGTAATCCTGAGCTTGTAAGAATGAACAAAACTCTGATGATATTTCCATCTACACACTTCTACTGTCCCAAACATGACTCCCCCCCAAGGCCCATCTCACAACTTGGAAGCCAACACAATCCCACCATCAACAGTAATCGTCGCCCCGGTCACAAACGCGCCCGCCCGCCCGCTCAAGAACAGACACGCGCCCGCGACATCCTGCGGCGTCCCGATCCTCCGCATCGGGATCTCCTCCTCGATGGTATCGCGCATCGTCTCGAGCGTGGCCGCCATCATCTTGCTCTCGAACGGCCCGCAGGCCAGGGTGTTGCTCGTGATGCCCCTGGGCCCCAGCTCCCTGGCGAGCGCGCGCGAGAGGTGGTGGAGGCCGGCTTTGCTCGCGCTGTAGGCGTACGAGGAGATCAGGGGCACGCGGAGGCCGTCCACGCTGCCGATGTTGATGATGCGCGACGGGTCGCCCGCGCCCGCGCCGCCGGACGCGGCCTCGAGGACGGGCGCGGCGAGCTGCGTGAGCGTGAAGACGCGCTGGAGGTTCAGGGTGAGGAGTTTCGTCCAGGCGGCGTCCGGGTACGTTTCGAAGGCGTCGCCCCACGCCGCGCCCGAGTTGTTCACGAGGACGTGGAGTCGCCCGCCCGTCTGCTTGGCGAGCTCGTCGACGAGGCGCTTGCAGTCGTCTAGCTTCTGGAGGTCGGCGGGGATGGCGTGGCATCTGCCCGGGCCTTTGGCGGTGAGGGCGGCGGCGGAGGCGGAGCAGGCTTTTGCGTCGGAGGAGATGTAGACTGTTGCGCCGTTTGTGACGTAGCCTTCTGAGATCATGTAGCCTATTCCTTTCGCGCCGCCTGTTACGAGGATGTTTTTGTCCTGGAGAGAAGGGGGGGAGGGGGTTAGCTTGGTGTTTGAGAATTTGACTTTGGGAATTGTCGAGGATGTGGATAAGGACGAGGACGAGGGAGAGGGAGAGGGAGCTTGATCTTTACCTTGACGTTGAAGAGCGATGCGACATCCATTGCTGCTGATTTCCTACTATTTCGTTGGGGAAGATGGAGTTGTTGCTGTAGCTTGACTTCTGGTACAGGTTCAATTGTCAAGTCGGAAGATAGATCCGATTGAATTTGAAAGAGGACCGAGAGATGTAGATGTAGAACGATGAAAGACAAGGGTGCGGGAGCTATCTTCGGCTGATATGAGAAGGAGAGCAGCTTTCGGTGTGTGGTCGTCTGAGCTTCCCAGTTGCGAAAAATGAGCCGAGGCTCACGGTCGTTTGGAGGGGTCTAGGCCGAGGGCGCGTCCCCCGATCCCCCGATAAGGGGTACATTGCTTCTTACCTCGGACTGCGCTGCGGGGAAAGTATACTGCATCTTTTACCACGCGACACCGACTCCAAGGTACAAAGATGCGACATTGGGAGCTTGAAGTTTTCCTGCATTGCCTACATATTGTATACGTGAAGCCGCAGTCTTGATCTGAATTACTCAACGCATCCTGTTCCATGGTTCACGAACCTCGCATGTTTGTGCATTTCAGTAATATCGATTACTTGTTTGTTCAAATACCTCAAAGAAAGGCAAAACTATGCTAATCTGACAGACATGCCTGTTCGTCTCTACTTGACTATCCGTTTGCCCAAAAGTCTATTGTCATGGTCATCCGATTAAACCGCAACCACCAACGCCATTGCTCAATTTCAAATCCGTTGTTCCGTGCCGGCGACGGAGTGCTGATGCTGCCGGGCTCGAGGTCTCTTACACAGTGGTCGGTATCGATACTCCATCTGCACGAGAGCCATGAGGAGCGCATGTACTATCCAAGTATAACCACTTGTACGAGGTTGCGCGATGGATGAGACCGCCAACGCCACCGACGTTTCTCCATGCTCGTCGACATGATATCTCACACGTAACATCTACGACGTCGACGACCTCGGGCTGCGCTTTCTCATAAAAGCCGGCAGCCTCGACGGCTTCTCGCCGCTCTCAGTCGTGTTGGTCGTTTTCTCCGGCGTAGTGCTCGCCCCGCCGGCAGCGGCGGCGGCGGCGGCAGCCTCCCTCTCTTTCCTAGGCGAGCAGCAGCAGCCCATGGCCATGTGGAGGATGGCGGCGAGGTCGACGAGGGCGCTGGCGAGCCACATGAAGACGAACATGCGCACGCCGAGGACGGCGTTGATGTTGAGCTCGGACTGCTGGGTGAGGGCGATCTTGGCGCCGACGCTCATGACGGTGCCGATGATGGAGGCGACGGTGACGAGGAGACCCGCGATGCCGGCAAAGATGGCGATAGGCAGGCTCCACCAGCGCGAGCGCATGACGAGCGGGGTGACGATGAGGAGGGCGGCGGCGAGGGAGATGCCGGAGATGAAGAGGCCGAACATGACCTGCTGGCCGATGCGGAGGATGTTGAGGATGGTGCTGACCTCGGAGGGGAGGGCGATGGTGGCGCCGGCGAGGAGCTCGTTGGTGAGGATCTCGATGGGGTTGAACCACCACATGCGCTGGGGGGTTGAGCAGAAGGTGACGCCCCTGGTGACGGTGTGTTAGTACGTTCGTTCCTACGATCGAGACACCTGGGGGGCACTTACTCATCGTTGTAGCCTTCGCAAAAGTTCCAGAGACCGACTTGGTAAAAGTCGTGGAGTCCCAGGCTGCGGGCTACGGAGTTGAGGAGGACGGCGTTGGCCGAGGAGAGCGGGATGATGTCGGAGACATCGAGTTTGAAGAAGTAAATGTCCGTCAGAACGGGCTTGATGGAGGTGTTGCCGATGATGACGAGGATGAGGAAGATGATGGCGATGAAGTAGCAGACGGCCGCGGTGATGGCGCTGTTCCGGCGGACTTTGGCCATCGTGAGGGTCGTTATTCGGAGCTTGAGTTTTGGAGAGGAGGATGACTGCGGTCGTCGTAGGAGGGCGGACTTGGAACCGGAATCTGGGACCCGGGGATGATGGAGTACAGTATACGGAAATCTCTCCTCTCTCCCTAGATATCTCACGTAAATGCGTGTGAGAGGGCAAGATGACGCGGTAAGGTAATCGGAGCTCTCTCTCTCCAACTTTGCCGATGGTCCGGAGAGGTGACAAAAAAAGAGAATTGAATAATACCCGGGGAATTCGTCCCGTTGAGCGATCCAGGCGCGGCCGTACTCGAGAAAGCCGCCCGTAATCCAAGAGTATTAGGCGTAGGCGTAGGCGTCTCGGGCCAAGGGGCTATGATGCGAAAAAAGGGAATCGGCCCTACGTGTGCAAAAAGGTTGGCGGAGCGGAGAGGAGTCGGGAAGCCAAAGAAGGACCAGAGACGGATAATGACGATGAGCGTCAGGAAGCTAGCTCGACTGATCGAATCCACTCGGCAATTTTGTGTCTGGAAGATGGAAAAGGAACAAAACAAAATGATTCCAGACCAGGCCAGGCCGTCACAATGGATTCGATGGAGAGTACTCCGTAAACACCCCTGGACTCTGGAGCCCTGGTGGTTGGTAAATACGGACAAGGCGTCAAAGACTCAAGGCAGAAGCAGGGCCAAGACACCGGAGCCAAACCTGGATGAATAGATGGACAGATAGAGAGACGAGAGAGGATAGACAGAGCGGGACGGGTCTGATTGAGTTGGCATAAACCCAGGCGTATCGCTGTTCTCCGGGGGGTTGCTTTCTGTGTAGAGGCTGAGGATGGTCCAGGTGTTTGCATGGGTCACTGACAGCCGGACAGGGAGAATGACGTCGTAGCAACCAATATCTTTTTTTTTTTCTCTCTACTACACTATTTTTCCCTCTCTTTCTGCTGCTACTGCTGCTGCTGCGTTTTCTGCATTGGATCATCCCAGCGTTTTTCTTGCTAGCGGCGCGCCACGGCTAGCGGGTCCGTAGGTATCTAAGTGGGACTCCGCTGCCTCATTCCAGGTTGTGCGGTGGGTCCATCCACCTCATGTTTCCAAGCTGCCGTCCATCTCCATTTCGTCTCACTCACTCACAGTCGCTCATATTCACAAGTTCACGGTCTTTTCACAGAGAAGAACTCAACTCAATGGATAGGACACACAGACTCTCCAGTGACGGCACAGACGAATGGAGTGCAGTAGAGTAGTCGATAACTGCATACTGCAGCATCGTGGCTCACCTCGGGGCTACTCTTCGGGGCGTCAAAAAGGGGGAGAGAGACATCAAGTCCCGTGGCACCGCCGCGAGATCAGGTATCCGTACGTCAGTACCATTCTCCATCCAGAACAAGATCCCAAATGCCTTTCCAGTTTCGGGTTCCGAGAGGCCGTCTAAACGAGCTTCGCGCGGCCCCCATACGGATACCCGCAACCACCACCGTGACCACCCCCATCCCATCTGCCCATACTTGGTACAGCACCGCCTCCAAGCCTCCGTCGACGAGTTCCAGCCAACCGGACCGTTGTGTCACTCTCTCCGCGGGCGGGCGATCTGTATCATTCTGTGGGATTTGTAGCCACTCCTCAGCTGAAGTGGGATCGTCACGGTTGACAGCGGTTACTAAGCGCAAAAGGAAGTTCGGCAAGCCACTCGAAATGCAAATGGAACAGCAACAACGCAACAACGACGGCAGCCCAACCCACGACCCATCAGCAAACCAGGTGCGTAACTAGAGCCAGACGGCGGCCGTGTGAAATGAGATTTCAATGGGTGGATTGATGGTTGGTAAGGGCCGCTTTCTCCTTGTTGCACCATCGATCCGACTCCCGGGCCCCGTACGGATGTCCCCCGCCCCGCCTTGTGTCTCCTGCAGGTTGCATACCTCTTCTTCCTATTCGCGCAGATAGATATACGTGTATTGTGCTCATGATGCTCATCGCTGAGGCATATCCAAGGAGAATGACCCACGGGGGAGGGGTGTGTCGAGGCGTTTCTCTTCCAGGGACCAAGTCAGAAATAGTTTGAAAATTCCCCGTCGTAGCATCCAAGGGTCACGATCCCAGCAGGGACCCAGATAGATGTCTTGACCTGCTGGCCATCTGTTGTATCGGGATTGTTGGTGGGTTACTTCCAGTCAATGTCTCTCAGTCTCTTGACAGCCTCTCTCAACATGCCAAATACGGTTGGTCACCTGCTGCCTGCTTGCAGTATACGCACAAAACAAATGTGACAGATAGGTTCCAATGACATGACTGCGTGACCCTGTCGAGCTGGAGCTGCCGATGAGATGACCAGCAGGGACCCGGCACATCCCCAGCGATCCTCGCAGCAGCTTCCGGTGGTGGTGGGTCCGTCTTGATGGGGCTCTGTGCTCCTGGTGTACACTACCAACCTGGCTAGGTAAGGCAGCTACATGGGGCCCGGTGCCCCCTGCCAGTTTGGCGGTAGCGCCGTATGGGGCCTGGGCCACCACCCCTCCAAGCCTCCAAGGCGTGCCGCAGGCCGCAGGCTGCAGAAAGAATGTCTGGGCCACCCCGGGAAAAACGAGGAAGGAAGTACACAAATATTATGTCATAGCTGGACGTATGCGAAGTCTCGACAATTGGCACCAAGGTCCAGGAAAAATAGTCGTTCCTCTAGACTCCAGAGTCTAGATTTCTCGTTGCTGGCTGGCGCAACATTGGCAAACGGCCGCACCTTTCCTCTCTCATATGTGAAATTCTCCAACATTTCTTTCCGCCTCTGCCGTTGCGTGACGAAGAGAAAAACGCCTCGAAAAAGAGTATACTAGGCACCCTAGCGTGCTTCTGCTTTTCGGCGGTATTTTTTGCTTGGGGATCGTCATCGAAACTCTCCTCGTCCGATAACCGTTTTTGGCTTCTGTCTCCCGTCTCCCGTCCCTCGCCCAACTCAAATTTCTTTCCCCCGAGGGGCGCACCGTGGTCATTGCGTCTTGCAGCCATCCCAGACTCTCGCGAAGTCTACTCCCAGACCTCGAATAACATACAACCATATCGAGCCCGGGAAACCACCCCTACCTTACCTTACCTGACCATTCCCTCGAGAAGCAACAACAACTCCACGACTTCCCTTCCCTTTCCTCGCGGCCACTCCACCAACAAAGTCCTCGCCAGAGAGGCTGCCTCGCCCAGCATGACAGGACCACTCTTTGCCCTCTCCCTCGGGCTCCTATCCCTCTTCACAGCCCAAGCCGCAGCGCAGGACCAAGTCAGCACGAGCACATTCACCCTCTCCAACACCGACGACGTGACTTTCCTCTCGGGAACCAAGACCGTCGCAGTCACCCAGCCCAGGACCCCAACGGGTCCCTACGCAACCTACACCTCGAGAATCACCCTCACAAATGGAGACCTGTCCACCATGACCGGGACCATGACGGTCACCGGCAACGTCACGCAAACCACCACAAATTCCGTGGGCCAGTCCGTCGTCATCATCTCGGGCCAGACCTCCGTCGTCACCTCAACCATCACCGGCACCGATGCCAATGCCACCCAGACCGAGACCGCACCCGCCGGCCCGACAAACACACAGCCCTGCAACAACTACGTCGAGTTCTGCGACCGCAAGTACAGCAACGTCACCGAGGTCGGGTGTCACAACTCCCCCTTTGTGCGCCCCGGGAACTCGGCCTCCAACCAGGCTCTCGATGTCACCACCCAGCTCAACGACGGCATCCGCTTCCTCCAGGCTCAGATCCAGTGGCCCACAAATGGCACGGTACCGCACTTTTGCCATTCTTCCTGTGATATCCTCGATGGTGAGTTCTGTTCAAGACCAAGCTTCATCCTCAAAGAGCCATTAGCTAACCTTACACTACAGTGGGCCCCATCACCGAATGGCTCACCACCGTCCGCGAATGGGTCGCCTCTCACCCGTACGACGTCGTCACCATCCTCCTCGGCAACGGCAACTACTCCACCCCGGACCTCTACGCCCCCTTCATCGAGTCAACCGGAATCCTCCAATACGCCTACCAGCCTCCCTACCTCCCCATGAGACTCGAAGACTGGCCCACCCTATCCCAGATGATCTTGGGGGGCAAGCGCGTCGTCATGTTCATGGACTACATGGCCGACCAGCAGAAATTCCCCTGGCTCCTCGACGAGTTCTCCCAAATGTGGGAGAGCCCGTTTGACCCCATGGACCGCACCTTCCCCTGCACCGTCCAGCGCCCGCCCGACCTCTCGCAGGAAGCCGCCCGCGACCGCCTCTACCTCATGAACCACAACCTAAACGCAGAGTACAACATCTTCGGCGCCTCCATCCTCGTCCCCGCCGTGTCGTTGTTGAATTCGACAAACAACGCCACCGGCAACGGGTCCCTCGGCGGCGCGGCCCAGAACTGCACCCGCGACTGGGGGTTCCCGCCAAAGGTGCTCAATGTGGACTACTACAACTACGGCGACCCCGAGGGCTCCGTCTTCCAGGTCCAGGCTAAGATGAACAATGTCACGTACACGCGCGAGTGCTGCGGCAAGGTTACCGGCGCGTCGCCCGGCCGGCCGACTGCTTCGGCTTTGGTGCTGGGTTTGGCTTTCGCCTGCGCCCTGCTGCTGGTCTAAATGGCTGACGTAAATTTTTAATATCTTTTGATAAATTTCCAATTTCACGCAATGGAAAGCATGTCTGGCGTTTTGGTGGGGCTTGTTTAATGCATAGACGGGTTACATGGAGGCCAGAGGGTATTTCACCCTGGTAAATTGTATGGTCATTTTTGGAGGCATGATTACTTTACAATAGGATGCTGTCATGCGAGGCTTGCCACTGCATATAAAATACAACTACTATATTGACTATGCTGATATTCCAGATTCTCCGTATGCTATTCAAGTTGACATTAGCTGCTGCCAGGGGATGGTGGCCATGGCTGATTGACTCCTCTTTGGGAGAATACGATTGTGAACCTGACCAACTCATAACTACACAACTACATGGCGACCCACAGAAGAAGTCTTATCAACATTCGACTCCGAGATGATCATGACGAGATACAGATACCTGCCTCCCGACAGCATCAATGAACTTGGAAGATCGGCTATTTGAAACCCAAATTCTCCCCTTCCCCCCCCCACCCACCCCCCCCCCCACACCACCCACACAACACAAAAATTATACAAAAACGACACCTCAAAGAGAATACAAAGAAAAAAACAACACCCGCCCCCCCCCAAAAAAAAAAAATTGAAAAATCGGGTTTTTTAAAACCCACCCCCCCCCCCCCCCCCCCCCCCCCCCCCCCCCCCCCACAGCAAAAAAAAAAAAAAAATCTTTGGGCATTCATTGAGCCCTGATTTCACATCACAGCCCAAAAACTATTTCCCAGGCGTGCAACAAGGTTTGAGTAAGAATCCAAGACCCGTTGCTGGTTTGCTCTCCATGCCCTCTCCCTGCTCGTCACGTAGACATGACTTTCAACTGGGAAGAAACCCCGAATGCCAATTTTGATCAAAGCGACTTGTTATTGGATCTCCAGATCGCCCGCTGGATAGGGGGGACAAAAGCCGACAGTTACGTTACCGGCGCAAAAAGTATACGTGGGATCTATTGTCTTTTTTTTCCCTATAAACACTCTCTACTCTGAATATATGCTGAACGAGGGGACGGAGAAGGTAAGCTGTATCAGGAGATGAGAACACAGAGCAGACGGTTGAAAATAACTATATTTCTTAGACCGCAAGATGGTAGATCTAAACATCTAAATCGCCGATAGATTATAGAGAAGGGGAGGGGGG